>JAQFXV010000852.1:0-17329 GCA_034694065.1 Camisia spinifer
AAAAAGGGTCTTATAATTTGGTAAATTAAAAATTTTTCTCATAAAACGGTAAGCAGTTGGGCTTCTATGATATAATACAGTATAAAAAGTTTTCATTTTATTACTCCACAAAAATTTTTTCCGATTAAAGAAACTTTTCATTAATTGATATTTTATGAATTCAAAAACTATTGGATCAAATTTTTCTCTTACAATTTCAATGAAATTAATAACAGAATCGTATTTCGATTTTGAAGACATTCGTTTATTGCAATTTTTCAATCTGAAAATTAGATAAATTAAGGTGAGATTCAAGAGAAATATTTCATTTTCACCTGAGTTTTAAACTCGAAACTAGTTCTTTAGATTTTCTCAATTTCGACTTTAATGAACGAATTTCTTTATCATATTCTTGCTCAGAATTGGAATACATTTTCTTCAGTTCAGGTTTCTTTTCATGAATTACTGTTGAAATTTAATGAGCATTGAATTAGTAAATTTGCGTATTTTTTGGGCCCAAAAAATGTCGGATCAGTTCGAAGTTTTTCATTTCTATTCAATTTCTATTCAGTTCTCAATTTTTTCATTTCTATTTAGTTTAAATTCAGTTAACTATAAAATTTTTCATTTTATTCAGTTTCTATTCAGTTCTCAATTTTTTTCATTTCTATTAAGTTTAAATTTAGTTCAATTTTAAATTTTTTCCTTTTTATTCAGTTTCTATTCAGTTCTCAATTTTTTTTATTTCTATTCAGTTTAAATTCAGTTCAATTTTTAATTTTTCCCTTTTTATTCAGTTTCTATTCAATTCTCAATTTTTTCATTTCTATTCAGTTTATATCCAATTATTTGAGCCAATTTTGGCTCAGTTTCTATTAAGTTTCAATTAACTGATCCAACACTACTTTTGACTTGAAATATTCAGAAAAATCTATTAATAAAAATACCTTCATTTGGTTCTTTTGATTCAATTCATTACCACCTAAATCATCTATTGATTCGAAATAAATTGAATTTGTTTGAATAGAAGATATAACAATAGTTGTGTGTGGAATAGCATTTGACATGAGTCAGATTCTCTTCAAAGGATTATTATATTTATGTTCATCAAAATGTTGAGAACATATAAATCTTTGACTTAAAATTTTGAAGATCTTTTCAGATAATAATCATGATATTTCATCGTTTGAACAAAACTCAACCCATTTTTGGCACCTGAATGAAAAAATCTGAATTATTTTCCCATTTTATTTTTTCAAAAAAATTACCGGTCATTCAAAATATCAGTCACAGGAAATTTATGGAAAATTAGTTCAGAACTTGTGATTCTCCTATTTTCACAGCCATTTACAGAACAATTATCATACATTTTATATTTTTAATTCGAATTAAAAGTTTATTAACAATGAATTTTTCGTTTAATTTAAGAAATTAATCAATTGTTTTTCGATAATTTATATCAATATATTTATTAATTGTGTTTATTTTTGAGTTTTGATAATATTCTGCAAAGTATAGGTATTTTCGGTTATCATTATTATATATTTTTCAAAATTAGCGGCAATTATATCTGAATCTATGATCTATAACTATCCCCTTTTCAACTGGTGTCACTGCCAGAGGTGTTAAAGCTAAATAACATGCAATGTCCTATACTATTATACTTGCCTAAGGATTCGGGAAATTGTTTTAATAAACCGAACGTTGGTTTTATGATGAAAGTTATCTAAAGTGTAAACAAATGACTTATAATGGATGTGGAGGTACAGTAAATCATTCAACTTATTACGGAATTTCATAGAGAATACTCCGTAGGCACCAATCGTTGAGCTTAATTAAAAAAAATTCAAAATGATTTTGTTTTTAATGTTGAAGGATATAAAAACAATTTTGAGGATTTGGGGAAATGCATGCGAACATGCTTTCGGCCTAAACCAAAGGCAAGAGACTTAAAATCAATGATAACTACAATAACTCCATCGAATGGTTAGTGCATTATATAATTATAACACAAGGATAAAAGTTGCTATCATTTGATGAATGATAATTTTTTAATCAAATTAATAAAATACATAAATTAGAAAAAAAATAGCTGTATCTCAACGATTATTTATTAAATGATTGTAAAAAGAGTTCTCTTTAATAAAAGTACTGAATATGACAACATTAAGCATTCAAACTAGACTTAAATCAAAGAATTCTATTAATATCTATAGAAATCACTTTAAATGCCAGTACAAGACAAATGCAGGACATTTTCTAGTGAAATTCAATCAATATTTGTAACTTTCAAGACTTCTATCGAGTATAAAACCTTATTCACTCTGAAATTGTTATTTGAAATTTTCATTTTTTCATTGATTCAAAAGTGAATCGGAAAAGTTTTTGATTAAATTCGATTCACAAAATTCGAAACAGTTAAGACATCAAAAATAATTTCTATTATTGCATTCATTTAATTAACTATTGATAACTAAACTCATTGATATAAATGAAATGAATGTTAGAAATATTAACCTTTCTCGTTATAAAGACTCATTACTCTCGATCAAGTTTGTGATATCCAGATTCAATAGTCTGAATCTTGTAAATATCCTCCTCTAACACTTTGTTCTATAGACACACTCAGACACATATAAAGCATTTGGCAAAACCCGGAAAAAATATTTGATGATTTTTAAAAAGTTTGAGTTATACAAATTCGCAATAAATAATTTGATTCATTAAAACATATTAAACATTAAGTTTTTAATAAATGAATTATTTTCTATTTTTAACTGTTAAAATGAATGTCCGAATTTGGTTTGGATGCAAACTAATGCTATATTTATCCTTATTATTGAATCTACTCTCAGAAACCATACTAATGTTGCATTTGTCACATTTCCACTTGAATTTTCTATTCTCTACTTCAGAAATGGGTTGAATTCCAATCAAACTGGTCTCAATCACATCAATTACTTCGAATTTGGTAAATATTTTGTTGAGCTGAACAGCTATAGGCTTTGATTTGGTTTGATTGCAGTCAAACAGATATTCTAATCTCAACAAAATTTGGTCTTCACTCAATTCTTCTAAAGTCAATAAATGTATATTTTCATCAATTTCGCCATTTATACTGATGTGAGATCTTTCTAGACTTTGATTCAATACAGTTGTAAATATGGGTAAAGGCTTTCGATACAACTGTTGGCTTAATTTTCCAACTTTTTTCATGCTATCGTTAGCTCTACTCAATAATAAAATATGTTTTCCGCGCACTACAAGTCCTAATCCATCGAATCCAATCTCATTTAAAGCTTCTTCAACACCATAGCCATCATCGTGAGATAGTCTTCTGTGAAGCATTAATTCAATAGAACCGTCTTTAAGACTACTTCCACCCTGAGCTCTATCCGGTAAAATAGTTAATTGTAAACCAGTCAACAAATCTCTAATGAATACCCAACTTGTGATCGGATAGTAATTACTCGCAACCTTTTCATCTGCTTTCAAATCCCAAGTTTTCCGGAAATCTCTTTTTCTTTCGAGTGTTTGTCTCCCATTAGAATCAGTATAAAATGTTTTATCAGTTTTAAAGTTGGTATCAAAACGTGATATGATTTCCATATCATTGTCTGAAGGAATCGGTCCTACAATCCAATCAAACTCTATATAATCACTGTTATTACGATAGAGTCTAATCATTTGTTTGAGCCATGGATTAAATTCTTGTATCACTTCTTCAAATAGTTTTCCGCGAATTACTGAAACCGAAGCGTTCCATGAGATGAGTGACGAATTCAAACCGTGCATTACATAAGAGCCAGACTTTTTCCTATAGTTGTCATCTGTATAGTAATAAAAGTTTTGTTCGATTTCTACTGATTTGCCGTCAATATGAATCATCTTTAAGAGTCCATTCTTTCCATTAATTATTACATTCAGTTTACCGTTTGTGATGACAATATCTTTATTCAATTCAGGTTTAATTCGTTTTAAATCTAAGATTTTGACAAAACTCAAAGTTTAATGTCTATTCCAATATCTTGTTTAAAACTTTGACTTACTTTTCAAAGTGTTTATCTTCGAAACTCTTCTCATGTAATAGTTCTCAAATGAAAGCGGAGGAAGATTTGCTCCAAAACATAACTCATATTTTGCAGAAGAGTTGCGTTCTTTCAATGATTGAATGAATGCAGGAATCGGTACAATCTTTGAGAATCGATTTAATGAAAGTCATATACATTACAAAATCATTTGAAGCTTACCTGACTGTCAATAATTTTTCCCTTTGAATCTATTATCTCGAATTGCGGTTTAATAATCGGTAAATTTAAATAATGATTCGATAATCTATGCACTAATGAGTTATAAATAGTTATTTTCAAAATATTGCCATTAGAAATATGTTCAGTATATGAACACTGGCTTATATTGATGTTATGACAGAATTGAGGCAAATTCGAAGTGTTCATTAACTTTTGATATGCTTTAGTGATAACGTTTTGAGACATGAATATTCCGTTGTCTAACATTCGCATATAATCATCGGTGACATAATGCTTACTCGTGCCGGTGATTGCGTCGTGATGTGTGGTAATAGCAACCGATTCTTGCAATCATTTAATCCATTGAGAAGCTATTGAATCAATATTTGCCATAACTGTCAACTGTTTGCTTATTTGAAGAAAATTGTTCGCATAATTTATGTAGTACTTAATTCTTGGACGACTAGTGAAATATCCGGTCCAATAATCGTTTGGGAAATCGGCGTAAGGAAAGAAGTCATCGTTTTTAATTTCGGTCCAACTCTTGTTATATTTTTGCAATGATTTCAAATAACATTCTGGTGTTGAATATAATAAATGAACTTCATTTTGCTTCGAATTCACTTTTTGTATCAAAATATCCAAATATTTGTACCATTTTTGAGCGTCTTTATAAAAGAAATCTCCACCCATTGTCGCTATTAAGTTATTGGTTGGATAGTTTTTCGCTTGAGATTTCACTACATCTATGAATTGTAGACTCGAAACTTCGAAATCTGGATTTATTGTCTCAGAAGTGAAGCAAAACATGTCATAACAAAAACCCGGTATTGGATTATAACCAGTCGGTAAAACACTGGTGAGTAAGTAATTATTTGATTCAAGATTTGGGTCCGAATTCCAAATTAATTCCATATTTCTATTTGATTGTAGTTTTTGTAAATCCTGAGCGTTCATCAGTAAAAAAAATTCAACGTAAGTTAATTTAAATTGATCTAAATATTGTTGTATCTTAATAGTAGAACTTCCTTCCAATTAAAATTTGAATCTTAACTCAATTATATTTATTTGCAAAGAACAATACATCAGAAAGGATAATATACAGTAATTATTTTACCTGAAAATCGATTCTTCCTAAGAATAGTATATTAAAGCCCATCTGTGACAAAATTGATGCGAATTCTCTTGAATGTCCGAATGGGTCCACTTGCCAGCCGGTTGTCGGCAAAAATTGTTGACCAAAAGTTCGATTAAGCCATTGATGACCATAACTCATCTGATCGATAATCATAGAATAATGAGGAGTCGCCTCATCGTTCGAAACCCAACCGCCGCCACTGAATTGCAATTTTCCGTCTGTAATTAATTTTCTCAATACATCCTTCTGTTCATCGCTTATATCATTCCAGTAACGATCAAAAAATGAAATTTCTACAAATGTAAACTTTCGAGTTTCAAGACCTTCTTTACTGGTTAGACCATCTATTACTGAATTCAATATAGTTTTAACACCTGTTAAATTATTCAAGAAATTTTAAACGATAGTGATTCACACTTAACTGACTTTTTATTTCATTTTAATATACTTTGGTCATAATATTCCTCAAATGTCTTAATCCAACCGCCATCCAAATGAGTATGACTTATAATGTGAACATTCAAAATGTTTGGCTTAACTGGATTACAAATCTTAGAAAATGAAGATATCATTAATAAAAAAAATTCAATGTTTTGATTTTCCAATAGATTTCATCTTAATAATTTCAATTACTTTATTACTGTTCCAATGGGTGGTTACATGAGCCTGAGCCTAACCGAAATCCAACTCAACTGGTGTGAGTTAACACTGTGAGAACCTCACAATTTCAAAGCGCAAAATTATGACAAAACGAATAATACATTTTATTTGCAATAAAACTATAATAATATGGGTAGAATGGAGTCCCGATAACTCCGGTGTTTCTCATTAAGCGCCAATATGTTGGCGAATTGTCAATACGTCGTCTACTGCCTTAGCCCTATCATATGCTTTAGATTTATTGATTTTTATTGATTAACAGAAATTGTATTTTCAAATTATATCATATAATTTACGTATTACAGGGAGAGATTTCAGTTGAATACTTGACATCATTACCAATAGTGCCCATTAGTAAAAACATGAAGTCTTATTTGGGTAAAAGTGCATGAAATCTTATTTAATTAAATTCTTATGGAAACAATCTGGATATCTTGATTGAATATCTGCTACTTTTTAATAAGTTAACGCATAACTAAAGTTTACTTGAGTTGAAGAAATTCCCGAAATTTATTAAAAACAAGACTGACACAGTATTATAGAACTCGTATTGTGATTGTTACAAAGTCGAAAGTACAGATATTTTCTTAGTCTAAAGAGTCAATTGTCAAAAATTTTAGTCTCATTCAAATCCGAGTATAGCGCGCTCCGCGCGCCATTTCGTTCAACCTTACCCCCCTAATATTTTCAATAAAACCAGGCCTAGCGCGTTCCGCACACTATAACGCACAACCTATTCCTAATCTTGTCTCACCAAATCAAATTCAAATACAATTATTTTTAATTATTAGACATCTTCTCTTTATTAATTAAATATGTAGCTAGGTGATAATTTTAACCTTTATTAACGAAGGAATGCTTTATTTTAATCATTAGATATCTTATCTCTAATAATAAAAGATGTAGCTAGGTGATAATATTATCCTTTATTAAAAAAGGAATGCTTCTAATTAATTGTAGGATATGTTCTCTTTATTAATAAAAGATCTGGCTTGGTGATAATTTTATCCTTTATTAACAAAGAAATGCTTCTACTTAATTGTAGGATATGTTCTCTTTATCAATAAAAGATGTAGCTAAGTGATAATTTTATCCTTCATTAACAAAGAAATGCTTCTAAATCATTAATAGATATATTTCTTTATTAAAAATAGATGCAGCTAGGTGATAAATATCATTTAATATAAGTAAAGAGCCCTTTATTTTCAATGAAATTTTTTTACATTGTTGGAAAAATCTCTTTGTAAAAAACGGAAAAAATATCGTTATTATCAAAGAACCGACCATGGACGGACAGACAGACAGACAGACGGACAGGAATGCGAAACTATATACTCGTTTGTTAACACAATACGAGTTAAAAACTCAAAGCGAAATATTTCACTAGAAAAGCTTATTAATTTATTCAAAACGCAATTCAGTTTTAATTTTCTCTTACAATTCTGTATCAAATATTCAAAATACAATTCAGTACCTCTTCATTTGATATTTTACTCGAACCATCAGAATTTATTGTAACAGTTTTAATGTTATTCAGAGCTATTAATAATGTTGAGAGTAAAACAAATGAATAAAACATTCTTAATTTTGACGAATTTTTAAAGTTATAACTGTTTTAAAGATGTATTTGAATGCAGAAAATTAAAGATAACATATTTATTCAATATTAAAAGCAATCCGTCAGTGATTATCAATTTGTTAATTTTTGGCTATCTATTACATGCCATTAAGGGTTACCTCACTATATCTAAATCCGTACAATAGTCTCACTCAAATGAATAAATTACATTGTATTCAATAATAATTATAATAATTATTTTTGAATTATTCCGAAAATAATTCAAATACTATAGGTTGTTCCAAAAGTCCCTATATAAGGGAAAATTTTTTATATTATTAAGAGCGCGCGGTATACTTTAATTGCAAATTAGAGCCAAGACTTTTCGTATTCTTCATATATTAGTATAAGTGAACCCGAAAACACTCGACTCTAAATTGCAATTAAGGTATACCGTGCGCTTTCAATAATATAAAAAATTTGCCTTATATAGGGACTTCTGGGACAACCTATAGGAGTCATTGTTAGAATATTTGGAATATTAAAACGAATTTTAATGGAGATTCCATTAATTTCAGTTAACTTTGGCTTTTATTCTGGAGAAACTAAACGAGGCAACCCATTATACTTCGAAATTTTACGATTCAATTTCACTTTTCCGATATCGTCTCAAGCATTCAAAAAACATATTTCCTAATTTGTTAATCAATATCAAGCTGAGTTCAATTGAAAATTAAAATAAAGCTCATTTCGATTCATTAAAGTAAACTTTATATACTTTCTATTAGATATTTACATTAGAAAGTTACATTCAAATACAAGGATTTGGGATGTTATTGCTACTCAATAAATATTATAAACTATGTTTTAATGTATAACTTTCGCAATTTGTTTTATATCTTTAATCTTTTATGCATTTCCTATTCTTTTCAGAATGTCTTCCATAATGAACATGTAAAGTAATAATAGCTCAACTCATATACTGAGGAATAATTAGAATATACATATTTGATAAATGATTGTATTACTAAATTTTTTATGTGTCCACAAATAAGATTTATCTCCTGAACATCGTTAATGAGTATTTTGAAAAATATTGCTAAGTTAAAAATTAATTATTCAAAAATTGAAGTTTAGTTTTCAAGTTATTTTTTAGTTTTTCCATTATTTAAATTACTTCTTAATAAGAACATCAAAACAATAGTTATCATTTGTATACTTATGTATAACTTAGAATAATATTTAAATCAAGGTTTTCAACTTTTATTACAGATATTAACTGAAGCTTTACATTACTTGAATAAACTTGAGTTATCATATCAACTGCATTACACTTATTTAAGGACATTTTAAATTTATGAAAATTTAATTGCATGACAAATAGTAATTAATAGTCAAATTTCCCGATATTATGAGATTGTGTCAATTGAACTTAATTTTAATCTGTTTATTAAATATAACTAACATTAAAGTTACAAAAGTAGTTAGATTTTTGCATACTGGTATTTCAGATATAACTAACTTAAGCATTAATTTTGTTCGCTTCAATTCTTCAAATTAATGAAAAGTTCGAATATAAATGTCTGGTAAAAGATAAATTTCAATTTTTTTAATAGTTGAACTCACTAAAAATTAAGAGAAGATAAATATAGAATAAGAGCTTCTGGAACTCACGTAATGATTCATTCAATGTGTGTTACTTTGCATGAATAATAGTTTTTATATTTTAAAGAAATCATAAACTTGAAAAAAGTATTTAGTGTTTTGACTATCATTTAATTTTTATTCAATTTGCAATGTTTTGAATATGATTTATTGTAATTTTTACCAAACCTTATTTTCCCATTAAATTCCACCAATTGTGTAAATATTAACAAATTAAATGTTACTTTAACTTTTACTTAAAAATTATTTTGAGAACAAATAAGTCTACTATGTATTTAATGATCAGATGAATTTTTTTATTTAGCTTATATGTATGTATGTAATGAAAAAATAATTTGAATGACAAGAGGAATATTTGATAATTCAAAATATTTTTACAAATCCTTCTTCAAAAAAACAGTTTAAAAGTGATTAATGATTATAGCAGTGAATTATAGCAAAAAATTTCTATTTAGCGAAGATTCAAATCCGTTTTCTAACTATCAGTGCCATAAAAATACTTATAATTTATACTAATTCGGAGTAAATTATTTATTGCTATTAACAAACTTTTAATTGAATTTTGTAACAGAAAAAGTAAATATAGTTTAAGAGATTTTAATAACACCCAAAATAGAAACCATAATAAAGACCAAAACCGGATATATTGAATTTGATCCACACATGGACGGCATTTCTCTGTAAGACATACATGTTCCAGTTGATCTGGCGGCTGCTTTCTTCACTTTAACCACACTTTGATATTCAGTTTCGGTGCAAATTTCTTTCGCTCTATCAATCATACAATTGAGGACATCTATTGATGTACAACACGTCTGTTTCTCAACATTTGGGTCTGCCTTCCATTTTTCGGGCGCAGTTTTAACGCATTTGTTGTGAACATCATCTGCATTGACACTTAAAACACATTTTGCGCTATAAGCTGTATCTTTAGCCATATCTAAATCTATAGCTTTTGATCTATTGATAGAAACGACCAAAAGTAATAAAACATAAACGAATGAATTTATTTTTTCCATTTTGTTTCTTATTAGCGATAATGTTAATCTATCTTCAGATACATCCAAGGCTTTACTGTTCTATTCTTTGCTCTGACAGTGTTCTG
The DNA here is from genome assembly GCA_034694065.1 of Camisia spinifer. Lineage (NCBI taxonomy): Eukaryota > Metazoa > Arthropoda > Arachnida > Sarcoptiformes > Camisiidae > Camisia > Camisia spinifer. The sequence continues at coordinate 10,356 of JAQFXV010000852.1, forward strand.
ACTAATACTCATCTGCAGTGAAGCCAAGTTTTATGCGCAGTTCACAAAAAAATTAGTCGCATAACAAAATGTGAAGAAATTGAGGGGAAATAACTCAATGATAAATTGATCCTCTATTCACAAAATTCAATAATTAATTTTGTTTTCTGCAAATATAACTATATTTTGTTTTGTTCTTTCAATACATAATTAAATATTAAATAAATATTAGACATAAATAAATAACTTCATTATGATTATTGTTTTCAGATTATGAATATTTTCCGTAAATGTTGATTCATGTGGAAAATAGCACATAAATTATATGAAATTTCATTTAGTTTATTGAACGGTATTTCAAATAACTTCGGTTTTATTATAGTATTATGAGAGGTAATAGTAAAGTAATGTTAATTCATATTAATTAAACTGAATAATCTATATGAATTGATCCAATCGTAAACTTTTTTCAGCCTCGACTAGTTTAATGATTCGAATAAAGATATTTTCAAAATAAACTTTTTCAAAAAGTTCACAAGTATTGTATTTCATCTTCAAAAAAAATTGTTATCAAGTAATTACTGTATATTCGAAAATAATAATATTTTCACGTATAACTCGTTTTTATTATGTAACTTTTACAAAATAAATGAAGGTCAAAAGATAAAAAGGTTTAACGAGGAATTTCAATTATATTAAACATTGTTTTTATGCTAATATAAAAATTCACCTTGTGAAAAATATAGCAATATTCAAGACCAGTTCAGGGCGTATCCCATAACGATTATAAAGCGGGGCATAAACTTATGTGAGCATTAATAAAACTATTACATCTGATTCATTCACATAATTCATATTGGGATTTGTTCTGAGTATCCTTTCATATCTATCTGTTAGCAATCATTGTTGAAATTATTAGTCTTTTTTATATAGTAGAGTATATTGAGAGACTTGTTTCATCAATTAAGAGGTCTCCTAACTATCATTCAATAATATTGATAAATATTATTTATGATTTGATTCAATTGTGAGTGAAAATGTATTAAATAGTTGTTTCAAAATTAAGTTTTATTAAAATGTCAGAAAAAAATTGGAATTGTTTTTTCCTTTTAATATTGAATTATATCTGAAAAATTGAAATCATTGTCGAACATATCTCTCGCGTCACTTTAAAATAGTTACTGTCGAGTATTTACTTTTACTCATTTATGATCTATTTATTGGAATCCTTCAATTTACTTTTACTTTTATCAATCTCTCTTTGATGCAACTTATTTCTTCTATACTTCTATCTTCTTATACTCTGTATTATGTAAATTACTTGACTTCTACTTTCAAGAGATATTGAGATAATACTTTCTTTTACTCTAGAATAATTGTGAACCCATTCAAACTAAAATTAAGTATAATACACTCTGTGCTCAAATTATAGAGGTGTTTTAAAAAAACAAATTATCAAGAGTTTGTTCTATTAGCTAGTTCTTTTGGCCCTTTTTTATGGCTCAATCAATGATAAGTGATGAGCTCAGACAATCTACTTATATAATAAACAACATTTTAACTTTGCTTTTGTAGGAGTTTAGACCTTGAGGTAGATTTAATTGAAGTTTAGGTTATGTTTTGTCTTAGCGTAGTTTTTGATTGTAGAATCTCATAATAATGATTTTCTTTTATATATAAAATAACTGTATAATTATAGCTGTTTATGACTAAATAATAGTATGAAATATTTAATTCATAAAATGAATTAATATCTAATTTAAAGTAAAATGTAAAAAGACTTTCAATTCTATATAATATTATATAGAATAGTTGGTCACAAAATTGTCATTTACTCTTACCCTTATTATAGATTTTGAGTCTAAAAACGATTATTGGTCGCACGCATTCATTGCTATACATTGAAGATCAATAACTTATTATGAGTCCTCACCGAATGCATTCGTTTACTTAACCGTTAAGCATGAGATTGAAGTTATATCTATATAACTCAGATAAAATCGTTATCGTTGGTATGTTTTTTAAAAATAACAAATATAATAAGTTTATGATACAAACAGTTCACAATTATTAAGTGAAATCTAAAAACGAGGAATCAATCAAACCTTTAGAGGAAAATTAAATCTGAAGAAAGTTAAACTAAATTATAAATGATTTGTAAAGACAAACATATCTAAATCAATTACAGCATTTATAATTGTAATCAACTTTATGAGAAAGAACAGATTCGTTTATTTATTTCAAAAGTTTTAAAAGTTTGATTTTTGAATAAAGCGTTTGAATCAATTTTAACAAATGGTTCTGTCATTATTATAAGATTTTATCTACAAATTAAATTCGTGTCTTCTCATAATCGAGAATTTCATTGAAGATATTGTTTCAATTCTTCATTACTTTATTATTTGACCAAATTTTTTTTGTTAAACTTGTTATAAATTAATCAAATTTTAGAACTTATTTTAAATTTAAGATAATAAAAATTTTAATTAAATTTTGAATAGAAAAATAGTTAATCATTTCAATTAATTATATTAATATTCGTTGTTTTAAGTTATTCTTCAACTCGTGATAAGCTATAAGTTTCAGATCTTAAAATATTTTGTGTTTGAAATGCGCGCTATTTTTATATAAACATTAGTTATGAGCGAAAGCATGTGTTCAGAGATGTGTTTACTCTGAGGACTGAATTTAACATTTAATTAAACTTTTTAATTATATACAAACATTACAAATGAGCTTAAATTTTAATAATAATTATAATTCCATTTAGAAAAATACAAATCATTTAAAGAGTATTAAAAATATGTTTCGATTCAATCATAATATAAATAATTTATTAATAAAAGTCTTAAGTAATAAAAATATTGATAAGTTTTCAAAATGTCATTCAAATCATTGATTGATTCAATTTATCCATTGATTGAAATCAGAGCTAAAAGTAAATTAATTTCATTTAAAGAACAGATTCTTTGGAAAAATTATTGCAAATTAATTCTCGATGAAAATTATTCTGAAAAAGAAAGTGTTCGCAAACATAATATTGAATTATCTGATAATAATTCAAACGTTTGTCAATTAAATGCAAATATTGATCAAATTAATAACAATAACAATAATTGTTTTGAAACTAAAGTTAATTTAAAAAATACTGAAATTCCGATCGAATTATTACCAAAATTTTCTTATCTTAATATTGCTCTAAAAAATTCCGAAATATATGAATCAATTCTAAGCAATAAATGCTTTGAAACTAAAGTTAACATAAAAAGTATTGTCAATAAAAATAATAATAAAATTAAGAAAAATACAAAAATAAATAATAAAACAATTATTTATAATAATAATGAAGATAAACATCTATTGAATGAAGAAATAAGTGATCAATCGATCGATCAATTTATTAATAATCAAATCATTAATTTATTTATTATTGAAATTTTTGATAAAGAATTAGAAAATGAACTTAAACTTAATTTAAAAAGTTGTAAAAATTTTTGTTTTAACTGATTTTAAAATAATTTTTGATTCAAAAACTTTATTATAAATGAATTCATGATTTGGAACTCAATTGAGAATTGATTTTAAGTATTGAAACACATATTAAATAAGTTATAAAAATTAAACGACATATAAAACGTCTGTTAATAATAATAATAATAATAATAATAATAATAAACAATAATAATAATAATGACGAAAAGTCTATAAAGTTTTAATAGTGAAATACATTGTGTTTTAACATTAATTTAAAATAAATTACGATTCAAAGTATTAATAATAAAACTGATTCAGTTTTATGAATGTTGTCATCAAATAGTTTTAAGTTTAAACCAATTATTAATTATTAGAACTAATTGTGATTGAGTTTAAAATATAAATATTAAAAGTTATGTTTGATTATATAATATGAGATCGAATTAAATATTAGAAGTGTTCTCATTATTATTAATCTGATTCATCAATTATTACTTCAATCAATTTAATTAAAACTTAAGCATATTTATTATTTATCAATTTATTCACTTTTTATGACTAGTAATAACTTATTATTTATTTAAAATTTATATTTAAATAAATGAAATGATGGATAGAAATGATATTGAAGTCGATCAGAGAATAACAATCAGTGGTAATAATAATAGTAATAATCGAATAAAGTGTTCGAATTGGGATAAATATGTGTACACGATATGCATGTTTTTCAATCATTTGGCTTATGTTTGTATCTAATTATTATTGATTTGAATTAATTTGACTTAATTTTGATTTAATTGAACTTTAAAGGGCTTAACATGTAGTTTATTTGGGCCCACAATGGTTGACATGAAATACGTATTCAACACATCAATTAATTATATTTCATTATGTAATACATTCTTTTCTGTTGGATATCTTTCTGGTTCTCTTTGTATGTAATCATTCATTCATTTTTCTTATACTTATTTCCGTTTATGTTTAAGACAGCATTTGTCTAATGTTTGAGATAAACAAACATAAAATGGATTCAACTCAAGAACAACTATAATATTTGCTAAAATTATTTCTAAATTATATTTTAGTCGGATTTCTGTACAAACGCATTAATAGACAAATGACTTTAATAGTATTGTTAACATTAACGGCTATTTCAACCGCTTTAATACCTTATTGTCCAAACTTATGGACATTATATTTATGTGCATTTATGAGTCAATTGGGAGGCGGGGCGTGGGATAATGCCAATAATGTTTGGATCATTGAAATGTGGCACAAATCAAGTTCTTCTTTTCTTCAGTTCTCACAATTTATGTATGGTTTGGGATCTATTTTAGCTCCACTTCTAGTCCAACCCTTTATTACCGGTGAAAATGTTAGGAATAGTTCAACAGATCCTTCGATATTAACCACAATATCAACAATAACTACAAATGATATGAATGACTCATTTGAGAGAAGATCTAAACTGAAAATACCATTTTTTGTGAACGGTGTCATTACAGCCATAAGTATATTATTATTTAAATTCAAGTCTTTAAGAATTAACAACTCATTCAGTTTTCTTTTTCAGTTCCGTTTATTTTCTTAATAATGTTTTTCATAAAGAGATACAAATCTCCGAATCGGAAACTGAAACGTAAAGATTCGTCTGAAAGCTTAGTCGAGATTCTCGAGAATGAGAACAATGAGAGAACAAATCTAATTGAAATCACTAATAGTCAAAAAGATAGGCGATTATTAATCATATTAATAGCACTTTTATTGGCTTTTTATACATCACTAGAAGTGGCGCACTTTGGCTACAGTTCGACTTATGTTCAATACATTCCTCTTCGAATATCTGCACCAAAAGCTGCAGAAATATTGTCAGTGATGGCAACGAGTTATACAATCGGTCGATGTTTCAGTGCTTTCATTGCTATCAAAATCAAACCTAAAATTATGATTATTTATCATTACATTATTATAATTATAGCGATTTGTGTTCTCTATAACGGACAAAATTCCATAACATATATTTGGTTCGGAAATATAATTATAGGTCAATACCAGACAATAATTTGCAAACTTTCTATAATATAAACTTAAATTTCAATGTTTTTGACAAAGATTTTTACTATTAATAAACTTAATAAACTTTTCTTATTGATTAAAATAGGATTTGGTTTCTCTGCGATGTGGCCCGCGATCTTTGCTTTCACTGAACAGTATATAAGAGTGACTAATAGTATCGGAACATTACTAGTCTTTTCGTCCGGAGCCGTCGGTCTATTTTCACCATTCATTTTGGGTCCTCTTATAGAAAATAATCCATTTATTCTATTAGAGTTAGAAATTATTTATCTCATGGCTAGCATTCTATTATTTATTATTATTTTATTTGTATTGAAAAGAGCTAATAGTTCTTATACTCTAATAATTAATGAAAATAATTGATCAGTTCATTGAACTTTATTTTTATGAAAAATTTTAGACTCTTTAATGCCTTTATTTAAAATTGTGATACAATATAATGTATATTTTATATGTTTAACTATTTTATGAATTTATTTAGAAAAGACCAAAAGCGCTCGAATTCATATTTAATTTTATTATATTTTATTATTCATATTTATTAAATATAATTTTTTAAATAACTAGTCAAAAGTGTTTATAATAAATATTTTCTAAATTATTTTAAAATATTCAAGTTTTGAAACTTAATAAAAAATGTTTAAAGCACTCCATATTGTAATTAATTTATCTGTTCGTTGATATCATTTCTATTATAATTTTATATTTAATTTATATTATTGTTTAAATATAATTAAATTATTATAAATATAGATTATTAGTATATTTTAATATTATTAATATTAATTTGTACATAAGTTATGTCAAAATGATTGTTTGCATTCATAAAATTCAATTATTTTGTTATCAATTAGACATAAACTTTTGAATTATGTAAACTTTTATTTTATATGTTTAATGAGAGGATTCCACGAAAGAATAGCTTTAAGCTAATTGTGTTCATACATTCTCTTTAAATAAAAATAATTGATTGATTGCATTTGAAAAAACATTTTTGTTTTAAACAAAAAAATCATAAGTATTTTTTTCAATGCAATTCCTTTTAATTTAATGAAAAGTTTGTAAATTGGATTTTTTTGAAGACTAATTATGAATGAAATGAATTAAAATAATTTGAACCATATTTACTTTGTATTAATTTTTAATAAAAATTTATTATATTCTTTCAATTACGATAAGTTTTTTTTAATGTACTGGAAATGATTTAGTATTTAATATGTGTGACATTGGATTGGACTTTGGCATTAGTCGCCATTATAGCTCAAAATCAACATAGGGATCAATTTATTAATTTCAAAAAATTACAGCAAGTATTACAAAAATAATTATAAAATCAATTTAATTACAAAATGTAATCAAAAACAATTTAAATTTTGAGTTCACAATTGATTCTTAAATTTCAAGCAATTTATTATTGTAATGAGTTTTGAAATAATATTCAATCA
>JAQFXV010000853.1:0-17324 GCA_034694065.1 Camisia spinifer
ACTTGAATTCCAATCTCGATCGATAAAAATAAAACTTTTTTATAATCCCTTTTCTTTATACAATTTTATGTTATTTCAAAAGAGTTGGCAAATATTCTTTTCAGAAATAATTGGGTTTATATTATTTAATACAATATAATCATATATTTGGTTATTTTTTGAAAGTATTGCTTTCTTTGTTTATCGTAAAATATGTAAATTACAAACTCTATCTTTAGCTCAATCGATAAACTTTAAAACTAACTCAATAGTAAACTGTATGAAAATAAAATAAATTAAGTCATGCTTTTCACAAAATATATATATGCTTTCTCTGCACTATTATTTAAATTTCGAACAAATTTGGAATAAAAAAGTTTGTGAATCATATTAAAAAATATTTTAATTATACTGTATTTTGAATACTTTAACACTTTAAATGATGAAAGTTGAAAGTGCTTTTCAAATAGTCAACTATCAAATGGTGTTCATTCAATTCAATTTAAGAGTTTTGTTGGACTCATATTCATGTTTTTATGTTATCTAAAACTGATTTTTTCTAAAAAGTGTCCAATTATTAATGAGTTGTTTCTTTGATTGAACCAATGTTTTATTTAAACTCTAATTTTGAAGATTAAAGTAAAACCTAAGCTTCTTATTTTATTAAAAATACTTAATCTCAAAATAATATTACTTCGATATTATGTGTTCTTTAATAATCAGTTTGAAAACTAAACTTGTTTTCATATAAAACAGAAAATATCGACTTTTTATTTGAATTCAAATCTAAATATAAACTAAAATGAAGTCAAATTATGCGATATATAGATAACTACAAAGAAATGGAACACATTATATAATTAGTGAAAATGCAATCAATTCTAACAAATAATTTAATTCAATTATAGAAATAAGTGTTTAATTAACATTTTATTAAAGCGATTGCTTTCCCTTTCATTTAATACAATTATATATCCCTGAATTCTGAATATTAAATATTTTTGTAATGTTCTGTTGTATTGAATTTATATATACAGTAATATAGAGAACAACGAAACAGTGCTCACAATAACTCGATTAGGCTTAATATCTGAACGAACAAAAGTGATAAAACTATCCAATTTTACACCAATCAAATATTTATTGTCTAAAAGTTTTCAAAAAATATTCAAATCTATTTGACAATAAACTTATGAATCATATAATATTTTATTTAATATCTTTGAATGATTTTTTAAAATTTTTTTTCAATTCGATAAAGTTTCTATTGCTATGCTTTGTAAATGTCTGAATCATATCAATTATTAATTAGTATTATTTCGCTTATCAAAAGTCAAAGTATTATTTATTTTAATGAAAGCGCAATAAAAGTAAAAATTATTTAATTCTTTTATTAACAACAATTTATTGTCAGAAATATAGACAAACTTTCAAGACTTTAATGAGCTGTAAATTTTTATACTCTTTTGATTCTATTATTAAACAAATATTAAATCAGTTTCTCTCTCAACAAAAGTTTGTTGAGAGTCTCTCTTATCTAAATTGAAGCCAATCACACTTTTTTTTAATGTAAGAGCTGATTAGAATTAGCTATAAGTTTAGTAATAAGTCCGGTTACCCCTCAAGACAATTACTTGCAACACATTTGACACTTTCATTCATCATATCTTCCCTTTTGATTTAAAATGGATTTATTTGTCGCATACAATTAAGCGTAACTTTTTTTTTAATGAAGAGAGACGTTATCTCTCATATCTCTCATCCTTTATTAATCTTACTTTGATTTTGAATTATGGCCTCAATATCATATTTTTTCCAATTTTTTTCGACTTAAAATCATTTTCACATGATTTTATTTTTTTTTCTTATTAATGTTCTTATTTAGCTTTCAAATTAAGTTTATGTAAATTAAATAGTATTACAGAAACTTTATATATGTTTTTCACTTATGTTTTATAATTTATACTTTATGTCACGCGTTCATTAATCAAAACAAAGCCTACAATTTTTTCTCGTCTTAAATTTTAATGCATTTTTCTAGAGAATAAAATAAGCTATTATTTACTCAGCAAAAAATTAATAATTTGTATAATTTAGAAATTTGTCATTTTTTGCTTCGGTTCGTTTCTCACTTGAATTAAATTCCCAAATCTCAAAAACTAATTAATCTATCGATAAAATTCGTAAACATTTGGTAAAAAAAATAAGGTTTTCTCTTCTAATGTATATTCATATCTATAAAGTTTTATATTTTGACAATTTTTAGTTTGAATCGCATATTATAATTACAATATTAGAGATCATTTATGGCTATCATTATAGTTGCCATCGGTTGACATGTCTTATCTTCAACTCCATCAATGCCCTAATGCTTAGATTTTCTCAATTAACATATATTGACGTTTATTTTTGACTTTTGTTTCTATTGATTGTGTTCAACAACTTTTGTTAGATAGAAATGAGATTATTTTCAGTCTTTAATTGCATTACTTTCTACTTTCGTTTTTACTAATTATTTGTTAATTATTTATTACTTCTATTCTTAATTAAATTAATTTTAATCATCGTTTGGTTCTTTTGTTTAGATTACAATTAATTATTCATTTAACAAGACTTTATTGAGAGTTCAATATCAATAGAAAAATCTGTTTTTGTAAATATAGAATTGAATAACACTTAAAAAATAAGTTTTCATAAGAAAACTAGCGTTAAATCTTTTTTCTCGTATGATTTTCTATTTTTGCATTAACCGAATACTAAATATATCTATTAATGAGTTTAAAAAATGTTTGTTTCATTATTAATGATGAATTTTGATGTAAAGCCTGAGTAAACTCGAGCACAATGTTTAATGTACTGAATCTGAAAAGCAGTTTCTCTACTGATCATTAATATTAATTTTAAGTTTTTTTTAAATTTATTTTCAGCTATAAATTTGGTGTTAAGACTAGTTATGTATTTATGCTGTGATACTTATATTGAGTCAAACTTTTATTAATTATTAATTTTCACATTATTATGAAAAATTTGGCGTTCAAAACACATAATTAAGGCTTAAATAGAAACTTAGGAAAATATATATGTATTAGACGTGCATTCGATATAATAACTGAAAAAAAGTTCATTTATTAAAAAATATAATGAATTTTTTGCGTCAATTTGTGCGTCGATGTCATCAACACTTATCATCGAAACAATTTTTTCAAAATGAGGAATTAATTTCGCACAATAACTATGAAACTGATTATTATTTATCACATGAAAATCATAACGAAATCTTAAATAATATAAAACTAAGACATATACAAAAGGATTTCGAAGAATTATTTTCGGACAGCAATCGAAATAATCCTCAACTATTGACTGATATAATGATGAGAAAAATATCATTAATGCCTAATAAAGTCGACCCTTTCTGGTAATTATTGAGTATAATTTGATAAAAGGTGTTCAAAATCGTTAATACTCTGACCAATGATTGCCTCAAAGGTTCGAAACAGAAAAAGTTGATTTCAAAACAGTCGAAGAAGTCGGAACAAAAACTCAATTTGATTTCAAGCCTCAAACAGCTGAAGCTCTTATGCAAAAATTAGGTCTTTTATACCTTTCGGACATAAAATTGGGAAATCTGGGTCTCGTCGGCGGTAAACGAAGTTATGCTCTTTTCGGTGATTTATCGCGTTTAGAGCAAGCGCTGACGCGTTGGACAATCAAAACACTGATTAATGATTATAATTTTACGCCAGTTATTGTTCCGCAATTGTTATACTCAGATATAATAAAGTCGTGTGGATTCAGTCCATTTGGTCGTCGATCACAAGTCTATTCATTGAAAGGCGACAAAAATGTATGTCTGACCGGAACTTCTGAAATGCCTTTGGCGTCACTCAATATCGGTAAATACACTAATATTTTATTCATAAAGAGAACATTTTGTTAATACTTTTCTTAACTTATTAATAAATAAAACTCATAAATAAAAGTTTTTCTTTAACTTTGAAAAATGATGTTTTCATGAATTTTTTCTCTCAAATGATTTAGTCATGACATAAGTTTTTCATTCTTGACATTTGTTTTTTAGTTTTGATAAATTGTTACTTATTTTTCAACCAATAGGTGAAACATTTCTCGAGGAAGACTTACCTAAAAAGTACTGTTCATTGAGTCGTTGCTATCGAGCGGAGGCCAAAACTACTAAAGAAAGTTCCGGATTGTTTAGAGTCCACTATTTTAATAAAGTGGAAATGTTTGGCATCACTTCATCAGAACAGTCGTCAGTTATGTTACAAGATTTAATTTCTATTCAAAAATCATTGTTCGAAGAGTTGGGCATTTGTTTCAAAGTAATAGATATGCCTCCACACGAATTGGGTCTCTCGGCCTATAGAAAGTTTGATATCGAAGCTTATATGGCAGGTATTCATATCTATTGATTTTCAATTTATTTCTTTTACAATCGATTGCATATCATTTGCTAACATTATTCAGTGTTTTAGACATTATGAGCCTTTAGTGGAAACCGATTCCCAACAGTCGAAAAGCATTTCATTGAATACTTTAGAACTAAATAACTTCAACTGAAAAATAGTTTTCATATCTATGATTAGCCTCTATTTCTTGTCTCAATAATTGAACAAAAAGATAGCATTTAAGGCAATAAAAGATTAGATCTATTTTTGAATAAACAAATGATTTTCAATAATATGTTAAAATAGTTATATTTTGCGAAGCAAAAGATCCATATTCTTGTTTCCTGAATACTATATATTTTGGAACTAATGGTCGAACACAGCTTTTGTGCATTACTTTGAAGCAAATGCAGTAAATAATATTATTACGAAAGAGATCATTAAATAAAATAGTCCTAAAATCCTTTAGAACTGAATATAATCCTTCTCGTAGTCATACCTTTGACTCTAATAAAGATTTAGTGAAGAAATTATTTCGAATAAAATGCTTGTCTTGAAGAACGGACAAAAAATCAAAATTCAATAAACTTTATCTCAATTGTAAACTTTTATCAGATATTTTTAAAATTCTTTTCGAGTTAAAACTTCTATCTTTGAACTTATCTTAACTTCGAGTTTTTCGAGAACATTTTGAAAATATTTACGATTTACAAGACTTTAAGATATTTAGTCATAAATTTACATAAATTGATAGAAATATTTTGTTATTAAATGACAGGCCGTAAGACTTGGGGAGAAATCTCTTCTGCTTCCAATTGTACTGATTATCAATCGAGACGATTAAATATCAAATATCGAACATTATCTCTAAATGAAGAAACAAACGAAATATTTAGTGATAAATTTGTGCATACAGTAAACGCCACCGCATGTGCTGTTCCGCGAATGTTAATAACTATTTGTGAACAAAATCAAACCAGTGATGGATTTGTAGTAATACCTGAAGTATTGCGTCCTTTCATGAATGGACAGACTATTATTGACAAAAGACAAACAGTGTTTGCTATTACTGACGATCCATTAAGTGGTAAATTATTGAGACTTTAATTGATTTTCATTTCCATCAATGTTTTCAATTAAAACTTCTTTTTAAATAAAAATCGAATTTTTATCAAATAAAAGTATTTATAGGTTTTTGATTGAGTTAATAATAGCTTATTATGACATAAGAAATGTTTGAACACCTCCTTAACCAATATTTTCAAATAGCTGTCAATTTTAGTATTTGTGTGCAATTCTTTTCGAAGAAATGAAGTTTTTGATTAACGATTTAGAAGGGAATAAAGTTTCAATTATTCTTAACAGTTAAATATGGTTTTTATCGCTATTTTTCAAAATGAATGATCGCTAACAACTCTCTCAATAAATATAAGTTCAACGAAATTCAATCCTTGAAATATTATCACAATTTATTTGTAAAATTAATCAAAAATGAATTAAAAATCCAATACTTTATTGTTTAAAAGAATTAGATATCTGTACCATAAGATATATAAATTTGATCTATAGTTTGAGTTTTATTTCTCAATTTTATTTTCATCTCATAGTTTTGTAAACTCTGGTTCGAGTGTAAAGAAGTAGCGTTTGATACAGAACTGACAGTTAGATTAATGTCCATTCAAAATAATGCCATTTCTTCGTTCAATTGATCTCAAGTTCGAAAAAACATCTGTTTTTACTGTTTGTATTCTTTTCATAATATTTTAGAAATTCTTTTCACACTTAATCCATACAATCTCTTAAAGAATGACAAATAAATACTCATATAATGAACTTTTTCTAATTCAATAAACTTTCAACGCTTTGTCCACCAATTTGTAGTCACTTTGGTTTTCAAAATTTTCAATCTATATTTCCATAGTTTTCATTTAATTTATTAATTTTCAGCTCATTTAAAACCGATTGTTCCAAACTTTCGTATCTATACTTACTATACATATCAGTATTTTCGCTAACTTATAATCTTCAATATAACACAATAAAGAAAGAAATATTTGAGTCCACTTTAATGGAAACATCGAATCGAGTTTATCACTCAATTGGTCTTTTGGTTCATTCAAATATTTTTTGTAGAATTCTTAGCATTTTTAAGATGCAATTCTTTAAGTTGAGTTATTTGAAGATAGCATTGAAATGTCGTGATATAGTCTAACCCGAACTTTTAGATCTCCCCTAACTATCAATCACTTAAATCACATATTGGTTTCTGCTATCAGTGTTTAGACGCAAAAATGTCAGACCGATTGTTACGACCCGTTTGTCATCATCCATATTATTAGAATTTAATGGAAAAAATTGCTTAAACATCATCTCTTTTCACATTTTATTCATATTAAACTTGAGTAAATATTTGTATTTTTACTCAAACAATTTTCCGTCTAATTATTGGACAAAATAATGAAATTTATTGCAAAATATCCGACTAATGAGAATCAGAATATTCTCTTAATTATAAAAAATTGCTCCATTTTTTTAGATCTCATGAATTTAAGGTTAGATAAACATTGAGTTAAACTGAAATATTTAATTTGAATCGTGTTTTGTGAAGGAAAAATTTTTTTGTTTAAATGCAAGCGAAATAGAAAACTATTCCTTAAGAGCATAAATAAGTCATGAATAAAAAACACAATTGATTTCGATCTATTTTTATCTAAACACCATTTGAAGAGACGTTCATTACACAGAAGAGTTCATATGCGAAAACTTAACCCAACATTAGATCCGGTCTATCCGTCTTTATTAGTCTAAATCGCAACACAGCCGTAAATCTCTGTATTTTTCCCTTTATTTATTTCCTTTCTTATGCTTTCACTTTATTTTTTAACTTTATAAAAAAAAGTTGACTTATTTTTTGTCGAACTTATTCACTATATTTTCTGTTGTGTCACAATTTCTTCTCGTTTTCTTCGATAACAGCGTTGAGGCTTAGCTATTGTGAAGCACTCCTTATTTCATTTCATTTTTATGCTTTTGATCTCAATTTTTTATTTAATAGAGATGTGGAAATTATTAGTTCATAAATAAACTTTTATTCTAATATTGATCAAAATTTATTTTAAATGAATTCCTAAAATGTTAGACTTAAGACTTTTCAGAATTAAGTTAAATGAAAAAAAAGTTTTGATTCATCGATTCGAATAATGTCTGCGAAAAGTTTAAGTTTACTCCAAATTTAATTACTCTAATGATCAAAGTTTGTGTTCTTTTCTAAAATTTATGTATGAAATAAAGTTTTCTTATAAATATCTTTAAATAAAATATTTTTTCACTTCTAAAACTTGTTGAAACATTATTTCAATTTATTTAAATTCAACATAACTTTATTCATAAATACTTTTCACGACATTTGATTGATCCCTATCTCTAGCATTTTTCATCTTTAATCGTTAAGTACAGAATTTTCTTTCATCCCTTCGCTCACTCTTTTTCTTTCGACTATTTTCAAAGTATTTTTATTTATTTTTCTTCTTGTGAGCCATACATTGGTTCAACTTATATGAGAAAATGTACCAAAAGTATTGATATTAATGCAGAAGTGGCCAAATCTGCCGGAAATCATGAGAATAAAGTGGAGAAATTGGGAGTTTTTCGGTAATAAAGACTTTAATAAATTACAATCAGAGCCGACAATAATCGATATATTGTTTAATAGAATTTTTAATGAAATATTTTCATTTTCGAGTATTTCTTAATCTCTTTTCCTTCAAAGGCATTCAAACCTAAAGTTCAAATTGTTTCAAAATTTTGAAACTTTTCGTTAGACTTTTTTGCCTTTTTATTTAAAATAAATGCTTCAAATTCTAAACGAGATCACATTATTTCTATTCACGAAAACTAAAACTATCATTCACTTCATATAACAATTGGAGTTTAAAATATTTTAGAAATTTTCTCTCTTTGTCGGAAAATAATTCGAGTATTTATGAAATTTGTAGAATTCAATTCATTCAAATCGTTAAATATATTATTCTTCTGATATTCATCTCTGATATAATGCAAGGTATGAGTCAGGAGAAAATTAATTGCAAAATCGATTTTCTCCAGATATTTTCCAGGAATGCTCAATGAATTGACTGTCATCTGATCTTTCACTATATTTCAATTCATTTTCAATAATTTATTGATAGATGTGTTCATTCGATTACTAAAAATGTGTACTAAAAATAGATAGTGAAATAGTGAATGCCAAACAAATCAATTATTTCATAAAACAAAATAACAAAGTCTTTAAAAAATATGTAAACTTAACTAAACAACAAATTTAAGGAGAAATTTATATATCATTGAAGCGAAAAGAGTACATGAGTTTCGCTTTCGTTTTCAATTAGATTAAAGCCATTGAAAAAGTGAATAATAAGGTATTGTATGAAAAATTGATGAGTTTGTGCCAGAGATGGTTTGTGCGACTGTTTCTATGTGTTCGCTTCACAGATATCTAGGGATGAGATGAGGACATGAGTATGAACTTTAAGAGTAAATTTTGTTAAAGCTTTAGGAAAAGGTTTCCAATCAATAAATGGTAACCAAAACAACCGAAACAAGAGTGAAGACAAAAAGATAGAGAATGAATGATTATTTCCATAGCGATTCAGACGCAACATCTCTAAGGCTTACATCACATAACAATTACATTTGACGCAAAAGCATTCTAACGTTTTCTCTATTCCTTTTAGCTATGAGTGAACCCAACAACAGATCATCCCTACCATCGAATTGAACTTTAACTATGACTTCAGTAAAAGCACTTCCCATATAATTCATACGAAGTCTGAGCCATAAAATTATTAAACGTTTGTGTCGTAATTGAGTTACACTTTATTAAAATTTATTAAAAACTTTTATTAAAGGTATGTGTAATCATGTATTAAAAACATCTGCCGATTATTTAAACAAACAAATAATGTTCAGGTTTTCTTGTTATGATATATTAGGTTCTCTTCAGGCTTTTGGTTCGCATTTAGTTTTGGTGATTGACTTGAAATCAAAAATATAAAATGAATTTTTTGTATTTTTTTTGTATGCATTTATGAATGAATGGACAATGAATGGAAGCTCAGAAACAGATGTTATGGATATTATGGAGGAAATTAGCGCTAATTTAAACAATATTATTACACATCAGTCGGTTCTAAATGATTCGAATCACGAGAAACAGGAGTTTACTAAAAATGCCGGTCATTTCGATGATAGTAAGAGTTTTTGTGTTTAACACAACTTTATTTTCAGTCAATTTTAAATATGTTTCGTATTTTATTAAACTTGACATCAAATCTATGATAATTTTAATTATAAGTTTAAAAATTTAGATTAAGGCCAAAATAATTTAACACCAAAATAACATATGCATGAATTGTTTCAACATATTTTTTAGATAACTACACATTAACTGAAACGTGACATTTAATTATTACTATTTTAAAGAGTTTATTCTTTTTTATAACTTAGAACAAAATTGAAAGTTAATAATTATATTTGTGATCCTCAAGTATTCAATTATAAATTTTCAAATTGAGTGATACTTTAGTTATTATAATTCTTTTTACTAAAAACTTGAATGAATAGAAAATTCCTTTTCATAATAATCAATAATTATAAGCAATGAATGAACATTATTCTGAGATCATTGAAAAATACTCAAAATTTTCTATAAACTCATTAGAATTTAATTTCCTTCAAACAGTTGACAATAGAAGTGATATTCAAGAAAATGACGTAATATTTGAACAACAATTGAAGTATTGTTCGTGTGGTTCTGATGATGAAGAAGACGGTGACGAAGAGTTTGATTTAATGGGAGGCAATCGGTTGTCACCGAACAGAATGAAACACTTAGAAGAAGAACAAGAATTATTAAATGGATCGCTGATGGCATTGACATCACATTTCGCTCAGGTTCAGCTCAGACTTAAACAAATTGTTGATTCAAATGATGACCAAAGAGAAGAATTGCTCAAAGAGTTAGAACAATTCGCTAATAGAGGAATACCTGATATAAGACAACCACAATTAAACTCAACCGATGATATTGAATATGGTATTAATCTCTCAAATTAATTGAGCTCTCATTTCCTTCAATTTAGTCCAAAATAACTAGAATTAGATTCATTTGTTTTTAATAGTTTTAAATTTTTATATTATTAATGCACTAGAAATTGTTAGAAATCAATATTTTATACAATCTATATATAAATAACTCTATAATATGATAAGAAGTTCTTCTCAACATTTTTAAGAATTGTGTTTCGAGTATTTGAATTTATTATTTATTTTTTAAGTTAATACTCCAGTAACAGAAGATAAATTAGAACTTCAGCGCATTAAACAAAAAGAATTAATTGAAAAACTTAAAGATCAATTGGAAGACTTGGAGAAATACGCGTACGAGACCGGAGATATCGCTTCAATTCCTTCATCGATGTTATTAGAAAGACAGACTGTTATTATTGAACAATTGAAGGGTAAATTGCCTTTAAATTTAGATGAATTGGACAAATCAACACCTGAAGAATTGAGAAAACAAGTTGACAAAGCTATACGTGATGTATGTTATAGTTGTCTTTTTTTGATACCTTTGAATATGAATTTATTTTCAAACCATTAATTTTTCTATAGAGTAATTAATCATTTACTTCTTTATCTTCTCATAGTTAGTAAATCCGGTTATAATGAAAGAACAACTTGTGGGCCAATTGAAAACACAAATCACTGATTTGGAGAGATTTATTCAATTTCTTCAGGGTATTAATACTTCATTCTTTTCCATTATTTATTTTTTAGTTATCCTTAAAACTGGAAACGAGTTCAGAATATTAAACACTAATAAAAGAATTAAAGTTATCTCAAGTATTTGATATCAGGTTTTCGAACTCAGCTCTGTTTTCCCACTTTATTGCTTTCAACTCTTCAAATTGATTGACTTGTTTGGAAGTGTTTTGACTTCACTTTCAAGTTTTATGACCTTTATTTACATTATTTATTACTTTGAACAACCTTAAGATTTTGAATTTGTTTTTCATTAGAAACAAGTTAAAAACTAGATTTTTCTTGTATTCTAAATTCATTAAACAATTTGAGCATAATTTATATGTTTTTAGGAACAAATGAAGAGCACGACAACTGCACCTGTAATTGTCCATTACATGGAAATAGTCAGCAATCAATAGAGCCATTCAATCAACAAAAAGCAGATGATATGAAACGGAGAAAGTCTGAAAGAAATAAAAAGAATAAAGAGAGCAATGAAACAGCAATTAAAATGATCAGAAGAGCATTAACTTTATTACAAGTCTTCGCTTTCACTCAATTTGGATGCGGTAAACGTTTCTCTAATCAATCTTGAAATCTGTTAAAAAAAATTCATTTGACTTCAAAATCTTGAATTTAATCTTAATATTTTCATGAAGTTTATGAACTTTATATTGTATTAGACTTTATGCATATATACGAAGCGATAATTTTAACAAAAATAATAATTATATGAAATTTTAAAATTATATTTGAAGGCAATATTAATCGACAATTTGAACGAAATATATTGAAAAAATCTTCAAAAGGCAACCATTGGGGAGATCTTAGGGCCAGATTAGAGATAGCTATAGATCGCATATTAGATATTCATCACGAAAAACATTCCAATGATTCTGACTATACATCAGATTCAGATGAATCGCCAACAAGTCTATTGAGTAACGAAAGAATGTCAGCCGCCGTACGAAAAGAGCTGTCGACAGCTCTAAGAGATCTTTTACAACACGGTCTCACCGGTCGTATAGCTATTAACGAAGGGATGTCTCCGTCTTTATTCAATTGGGGATGTTTTTCGAGCCGATCTCAACACATACCAAGACATTTGCACGCCTGGGATGTTATCGTTAAATACTATGAGCTTAAAGTAATATTAATTATTACTAATTATTTATTTATACATAATTTTACTGTAATTAACTTCAAGTAAATCTTTTTGGTTTATGACTTTGATAAAAAACTCATTATTTTCTGTTTGGTTTTAATTATAAATGTTTAGAATGGGATAACATATAACGCTTGTCCGGCGCGCAGACTTTCGCAATCATTTAATTTACAAATAGTGGGCGGAATCGCTATCACTCCAAAACAGACTCTGTTATCATGTGTGGATGACATTATTGAAACACATACTAAGCTGAAACGAAGTCCTGATTCACATTTCAAAGCATTTGTTTGCTCTGCACTCAAGTTAGACAAATAAATTGACTTAAACTTATGTTCTATTGAATAGAAATAAAAACTAATCTTTTTTGTTTGGATTTCAGTGAAGGAAAATTAGTTCAATGGCTTAAACTAATAGTAAAAAGTCGTACTATTATGGAGTTGTGTTACGAGAAGTGGTCATATCTGGTTTCAACGGGTTTTGATGACTCCTTACGTTCATTGGAAAAGTTGTCAGCTGTTAGGTTTCATCTGCCGACTGATCTCGCGATTAGACAATTACAGAATATTCACGACGCGTTCTGATTATATATTCTATTAAAATCAGATTCAATTAATTAATATAAATAAGTTTCTAATTTTTGTCGTATTGTTTATGAGATTTTATTTTTTGTTTGTAAATTTTTTTCAATTATTCATCAATTTTTCTCAATCTAGTGTATAATTTTATTTATTGAAAATAATTATATAAAATATTTATTATATATATATATATATTTGCGATTATTATATATATTGACTTAAAAAAATATCTTCAAACTATTTTTCCTTCAGGGGAACGAAGTTTCCAACTATGAAAAAGAAATTCCCCTTCAGATTAATTTTTATGAGCTTTTTAATTGATGAACTCTACTTAATAATTGTAGTTCTGATTCTCTAAACTGACCCACCATTTGTGGTAAGATTAGGTCATTTAATATTTACAATTATTAAATAACGCAATTCTGTATTATTGAATTTAAATTGAAATTTTTTCATATTTTTCCTTTTTTCGCCAAAAATCAGAGCATTTAAATGTTTAAGAATATTTGGTTAATGCTTAAGAATTTGTTCGATACCTCAATATACAATGCTTTATATTTTTGATTTTGCTTAGACTAGCAGTAACTTATCGTAAAAATTGGGATTCCTTACAGTGCAGTCAACGGGGTTTAAAATCTGGGGTTTAATGATTCAGAACTTTAGATTGATTAAGATCTCCGTTTTCCCAAATTTTAAATTAAGTGAAGCAAAAATAGTTTTGAGCTCACATTCAATGGTTTGAATTGAATCTCAAATTAACACCGAACACATTTTCAAAAATATCTCTCGTGGCTGAATGGAAGGCCTATTTATCGGTACTTTTCATTGAAAGGGGGCTTAAGAGCTAATAATTAGATTAAAATGTTGTGTCAGCTGTTTAGTTGAGGGTAAACCGGATCTTAAATTAAAATAAAGTGGACTTTGTTATGAGCACAATGTTTTCATTTGAAACTAAGATTTTCAATACTGAAAGAGTTTAAATATATCTCAAACATATTGGACTGCGGTTTGAAATCTCACACTTGCTATAAACTTAAAGAATTTTAAAAATAAATCTGATATAGATTTTAGACATAAGGAGAACAATATCCGGCTCTCAACATATCAGACAGGAAATCATAGTAAACGGTTTCCGCGAACAGAACCCCTGCAGAAATATCAAGATTACCATCCGTTGCAAACTTTCTCATTTGTCGTCTGCCATTAGCTGTTGAGAGAAACGGTTGCATATAAGGCATTGGTTTACATCTTCGTCTCAATGAATTTTCATTGCAATTTCCGACTTATGGTAATTGAAAATCCAAAACAGTGAAATTTCCGGAATAAAACTTAGGGTAATATTTTTTTTAACAAATGTCGCGGTAAACGATCGAAAACAGTTGAAATATCATTTTTTCTCCTCTTATTAAACGATTAATAGGTTTAATCTGTTGATCATAAACCCAACAAAGATCGCCAAATCCGATCTGAAACGCTTCTTTAGCTGATGTATTGTTATAATAAGTTAAATAATCATTATCTAAATTAGACTTAAAAAGTTTCATAGTATTTGAATCTGTTGTCCATCCATTGCTATAGGTTTGAGGCATTAATCGCTTGCTATCACTTAATTGCCATTTAAATAATTGATAATCAATTTGTTAGCCATGATATAAATAGAAGATTGGACTAAAAAATATTTTTTGTTACAAATATGTCTTTAGTTTTTTATGAATTATGAATCGGGTTTGGCAATGGCTCAGTAGGCTAAGGGCTAGTCTGACTGAGTGCGCATCAATCTGAGCATTCACTGTTCGATTCCCAGACTGACCAGTGTTTACTTTGACATGCGTTTCTTGTCCACTTCGAACACTGTCGCCGGTGGTTTTTCTCCGGGTTCTCCGGTTTTCCTCCACCACTGGATAGTGGATTAACTCAGTTTCTCCACATAGTATATCTGGTTCCCTCAAACATAATAATAATAGCTGCCCAACAATAGTGGGCTCATATTAACTGGACCTGTGAAAAATAGCTTTAAAGCTAAACAGGCTATCAGTCAAAATATGGATATTATTATTATTATTATTATTATTATTATTATTAATTTCATACTCATTGGGCGCGACTTCAAGACTCATATCTCCCGCTTATCCACCAACAGCCAGATGAAATTTAAAGTGTGCCGTAATCATCAACATATTACCTAGTAACCACGAATCAGTTATTTGATCTACTGCAGTGTCATATTCAGGTGGTTCCCAATTCGGTAAAGTTTGATCGTCATTCCATTGACGCTTTAAACAATGTAACTCTTTATTTCTGACCATTTGATTAGCAAATGGTCCGTCAGTAACACAATAACCATTACTTTTATTGCCCGCGTGTCCGAAATAGTCCCAAACAATACTTTGTTCTGGTTTAGAGAAATCAGTCGATGATTCCTTATTTGAGATAAAAAGTCAATTCATAAGCCTTTTGGAAAACAGAATTTTTTGATTTAATATTAGTGAAACAGCTAATAAATGCTCCAAAAGCTTTGATAGAAACACAATTTGTTCTTAATTTATAATATTTCATATTTTTCAATTAAATTTCGTTCATACCCAATACGGTAGTGTTATATCGGGAACTATTTTTCTCATTTGTTTCTCAAATTCATTTAAGAACCATCGATGCCAAATTGCACCTTCACTTGCTTTATGTGTTTGAGGCCAATGTTTGGCGTCAATTTGAGTGAATATATCCATAACTCCATTTCTATACAATTCTTTGAACACATTCACAACTTCATGTGTCAAACATTTGAAGTTTTTCCTAACATATAATTTACTACAGGGAGGTTTCACTGGCTTTATAGAAGTCTCTGTCAGGAAACGATTCTGTATATAAAGTCTCACATTCTCTAGTTGTTCATCAGTAAAATCTATGTCATGATTACAATTCCGATGAACTCTATTAAAACATTGTGTTGAATCACTTCTTCCTACAAAAATTGAAAGGGTTTTGAGTATTGTTTCATAAAATATACTTAGATTTAATTAATTCAATACTAATAGGAGGGGTGAACATGAATATTTGATACCAATTCTTTAACTTGTAAGTTATTTCTCTAAACATTCCTGTTCTCAATTATTAGGTTTAATTACATCGACAATTGATTAAAAAGATCTTATGCTTACCATTAAATTTTGATGAAATTTTTTGGCAACAAATAGATGCAAAAAATAATAAAAAGTATAAAATCATATCCACTTTAAAACTAATTATTCGAAAAACAAAATTCAAATTATATTTTATCAATAATTCCTATTTATTGCTAAAAGATCTCATCACAATAAATATGAATCAAGTTTTGAGATGAAGTTCAGTTTTAAGGTTAAAGTTTGGGTTTACAAACATTGAGGATTTATTGACAGAAGATCTCAACATACTATAAATATGATATTGAAAAGGAAAAGAAAGCATTTCATCTTTTGATAGAGCCCTTCATATCCAACCATCAATCTGTTAATTTCATAGCATATGCACAGATCATGTTTGGACTCATCGATTCACGTATTGATCTAAGGTATCGGAAATAAATAAGTCTACATATTTTGCTTATTAACTTAAAGTTTGAAAAGTTAATCATAAGTAATGATGAAATTTTTAATGAAGACTTATTTAACTTTAATATTAAGAGAATATTTTAATTCCAAGAATTCAATTTTGATAATTGTGAAATTTTTAATTCTGCTTTCTTTGAATTGCTAAAAATGAAGTTTTACTGCAATGTTTTTCGTAGCACTAAAAATGAATTCCCATGAATTTACTTATGAGTATTCAAATTGTTTAAATTATATAGATTCACATTTCTTTGTCACACAAGTTTCATAGATATAGGAAAAGGGGTTTTATTAGTGAAAGGTTCTTGCATTCTTTGATTGAACGAACGCTATCTTAGGATTATATCGATTACTGAGCTTTAATTTTTCTTCTATAGCATATGTTGATTGCAAGCCTTCCATTTCTGTGTGACCAATGAGTAATTTGATATCTTTTCTAAAATCAATTTTTTCTAATTTCAAAATTCTAAATCAAAGAGAAATTACTTTAGCTTTATGTATATGTATTTCCGCGAAAAAATTAGATATTTTTTAATGCATTAGAAATTTAATTTATTTATTCATTCATTTGTAAAAATATTAAATTATGTTACAAATAATGCAATAAATGATTGCAACAAAATTATAAAATGCATAAATTGAGAACATTGGGGCAGTTGTCAAGCGTTTGTCTATTCTATCGTCTCCAGAGTCCAAATCTGGGTAAACCTGTTAAATATGGATTCAATATTTGATTTTGATATCCATGGTATGCAATTTTGCTGTGTCCGTCCTGTGCTATCTCTCCGAGTCCTGTCAATAT
>JAQFXV010000854.1:0-17302 GCA_034694065.1 Camisia spinifer
GCTTCGATCAAAACTCGTGATGAAAATTATAGATCAAAAATCGAGACCCGATACCGCCCAATACTTTAAATCAATATTTACAGTAAAAGTTTGTTCTTTTTTATAGCGAAAAAGCTTTTACTTTAAAGTCAGACCTTTTTTCAGCCAATTTCTTACACTTCATATATTCTTAAACAAATTTTTAAACTGTTTAAGTTAATGAAAAAATAAATTAAAAATACATTAATATAACTGAAGGAAAATTAATTTTATTCAAGGAAACTAAAGAAGAATTAATTCTAATGAACATAAGACAAAATGATTTTAATGAACATTAAATTTTCAGATAAAGTTTGAGTCAATATTAAAATGCAATAATTATACAAATAAAATATGAAAATTCAAAAATTTAAATACACGGAAAAATCAAATATAGTTTGAAAAGTTTACAGAAGTATTGCTTAAATTATTTAATTTTTTGAATTGAAAACTTAAATGAATGAAAATTGTGAGTAGAAATCATAATAAGTTTAGTGATAAATACAATATAATACTTGTAAAAAGAAGTGTAAACCGAATAACGTTGTATTTTATAGGTTAATAATCAATACGATAAATAAATTTCAATAAAATATTGCATCTCTGTTACAAAAGTGCTTGATTTGCTTCCTGTCTCATTGCAAAGAACAGACATATAGTGAAAATAATAGCCCCGAGTTTTACCAGAATTAGGGCCACACATACGCCACCAATAGCTCCGCCGCGTATTTCCAAATATCTTCGCAAATTTTCGCCACAACTCTATATATCAAATAAAACAACAATTCAAAATTTCAATAAAACCGTCTCTGGTCTCAAATTTATTCAATTATTCAGTCTATTTGTACTGACCCTTATATTTATATTGTTAGTCCGATCACTATTACAAGAGGCCGGTATGTCTTGTCTCACTTTCTGATAATCCAAGAATGTTTCGGCTCCACAACATTCTAACTAATATTTCAGTAAAAATTATGGTCATAAAAGTGATCGAAATTAACATAAGTAATATTTGTTGTCATACTTTCAATTGGATGAGGTCTAAGAAACGACGAGAATTGTCATCATAAGGGCGACGATCGATATGCCATTTAATTTCTTCTGAGAGTACGTTTTGTAGCTTTAATAGATTGGAAAAAGTTTTTAAATTTCGGGAAAATTATCGATAATTAATAACATACTCTGTCTCCGCCTGCGATCTTCCAGACAAGAACTGTTGCAGCGATTTCAAGAATTATGACAACAGCAGCTATTATGAAGTACTATAGATTGAAATGATATTAAATAACTATTAATAATTGAAAATGGTTTTAAAGTTATAATAAAAACTTTTGAAATGGAACTAAATTGTCTGAAATGACTCACGGCTAATAACATGCATGGACTCTCCATAGCAGCCCCGAGACATCCTAAGAACCCAACGATCAGAATTAGAGCTCCAGCAGTCATACATATATAACACGCAAAATAATATCTTTCAATATCCAAATTATCTGTATATTCCCAAAGACCTCCATCTGCTTTCACCCAAATCGCGACCCCCAATAGGACTGCACCTAAAGTCTTGAGTCAAAATAATTTTTAATAATAATTGACAAAAATCATAAAATGGTTTCAAATATTGAAAAGTATAAGATTATAAAATATCTCGAAAATACTAATGAGAAAAATGAGAAAATCATAAAATGATTTCAAATATTGAAAAGATTATAAAATATCTCGAAAATACTAATGAGAAAAAATGAGAAATCTATGAGAATTTTTCGAATTTAGTTGAGCCACACCTATATTTTTTATAAAGTTTGATTTCTTACCCAAATGATGAAATTAATGGCAAATATAATGTATTTAATACAAGCCACCGCTGGATCTAAAGTTGTCATTTTTCAATATTAGTTGATTATCATAACAATAAAACAATAATTTGTAAATTTGATTGAATAAAAGTTGAACAGAATGGACGGAGAAGAATAGGGACTTAAACTAATGCCAATTTCAATAATACAATGCAAACCTATGTCTTAAACAACGGAAATACTTGAAATGTAATATGGAGAGAGATTATTTGGTGAATAATAGAGATAAAAATGTTTGTAGGTGTTCTTCGTTACTGTCGAAGTAACCATTGTTACTGATAATAAGCATTAATCTTAAGTAACATTTTTTTTATTACTCTTTTCTATGTTTGCATTTATGCCTTTCGCCGGAAATATTCCTAATAATCGAAAAAACTCAATCAGTTTTTATCTTGAATTTTTGATTATGATAATGAAATCATCAATGATATTGATTAAAATTTTAGCAATTTTTTCATTACTTAAATGCAAGCATTCAATGAGATTATAATAATATTACTCAATTATAGTCAAAATAACCCATCAATTTCGATCTAATTTAGAAACTTTATATTAATCATAGCATTGATTTCTCCAATTCAAAAGTAATCATTCATTATTATATACTCTCTTTTTCTGTTATTATTCTTTTTCTAATTCTTTTTTCTTTTATTCAAATTGATTCATCAAAATAGAAATATTTTTGTATCAAAGTTTCAAAGTTCATATTTTTGAGCATCAATAAGAATGTTTGAGTTTTGTAACTTTAACTAAGTTTATCGCAAGTCTATCAGAAAGGTATTTGTTGTGATAGTAATTATCTTATTTACTCTTATGCACAGATTATTCACTTTGTTATGGAAAAACGGTAACTGAACTTAATATTATTTCAAAATATTGTTCTCTCGATTTCTAAAAATTTTGTTAAGTCTAAGGTTTAAAGTATTAAATTATTTTTGAAGACACTAATCTATAAAGTTATATCATTATGAATGAAACCTTGCATACGACTCGATTTGCTATTTTAATTACTCATAATTATAGAATCTTCAAATTTGAATCAGTTATTGAAAAGGAAATGTATGTTTGTTAAAACCACACTTTAATCTCAAGATTTAGTTGAGTGAATATTTGCATATTTATATTAGCAGAGATTTCTTTGGTATTCATTGTTATTTATGAAAAAATATATAAATTTATAAGTTATTAAAAGTCTTTATTTGACAATAGGAGAGTTGAACTGTTTTTTCAATCAAAGCTATGATCTTTCTGTACTGATCAGAGCTTCTTCAAGCTTGAGCTTCGATCGGATGCATTTCAAAATTCGAAAATTTATTGAGTCTAAAATTTATAATACAATATCAAATCAAATAGAGTTCAATACAATTTTATATATGTCTGAAAATATTTTCACCCAAATTTTCTTAATTTCAATTAAGTGTTTCAAAATTTTATTTGTATTCAATGTTGTTAAGAAAAACATTAAGCGATTTAATTTTTTAATTAAATTTAAAATGAATTTATAAAATATAATAGAATATTTTTAAAATCAAATTTCTTGATACTCATACTTAAACTGCTGCACAAATCTGTCTACAGTGTATTCATACCTATGGATTTCAAGACTAATTAATAGTTCGACTTTAGCTCTCAAACACATTAATACTCTTTTCAACTTATGAGGTAAAAAATATTTATTCGATTTTAAAGGCATGAAATAATAGTTAAGATTTGGATTTTGGTCAATTTTTCTAAATATGCTATAATTATTTGTTAAAATAAAAATTTCAATTCCTAATAACCTATTTTAATATTGGGAATACATAACCCTGAATAGCATAGTATTCAAATCTCAATCTCTCTTTGAGTACATCATGTCTGAAAAATCATTTTAAAATTATCCTTAAAAAGTTTCATAAGAATAAAGGAATAGTAAAAAAGTGAATTCAAATTTGATATGAGGTTTTGCAGATGTTTTGGTTTAATGTTCTAGAATTTGATTGCTATGCGATGCTCTCCATTTGATGTCTGGCACAAAATAATGTTATGGACAATGCAATTAAAATTAATTGAATTAATGCTGATATAAGACACAGAAGACCAATAATTCCAGACCGAAGTTCTAAAAATTTTCGCAACGCTCGTCCACAACCCTATTAAGAATGATTAAAATGATTTTCCTTAATCGTGAATTTATCAATCAAATTATGACTACAGGCAAAAGTTAATGCTTCAAATTAATTAGTTTATAGATTTTCACAATGAAACCCTGCATGAAATTTCAAAAGTCAAAGAAACTAATTTAATCGATTCTATTTCTGAAAAAGTATAAAAATATTTCTTATTTATCGAGCATTAAAGTTAAAATGAGTAATTTTCCTCAACTTCAATATCCAATACTTGTATGTTAAGTTATTATTATGAAAATGAAAATTTAGTGCTTAATAATAGAAATAATAGCAAAATCGATGAAAAATGAATCAAATTGTGAATTAAGAACCCTTTAAACCCTATGTTTGTCACAAACTAATAAGACTATTATGAATCACAAGTTATAATGTTTACGCCCCACAAATCAAATTAAATCAATGGTTCTGAAAAAATATATTTTATTAAAAGCCATGAAGTGAGTAATGGTATCAATTATTTCCAGTTAAGTCTATGAATTAATATTTTAAGTTCACCGCTCATTCGTAAGTGAAACTAATGTTAAGGAAGTGTAGGTTTATTTTTGATTCAGCATTAATTATATTGAACTTATGATACTTGAACAACAAAAAATTAATTCTGAGCATAGATTGATTGAGTAGAAAAACTTATGCATAGTCTCACCTGTTCGTTGACATAAGTAGTTCCTGAGAGGTAGCATGAAGTTGGTATTGTCATACCATATCTTTGATAGTCATTGAAAGACTGCGCTCCACAACATCTCAACTGAAATTAATTCAATTTTTCAACAACAATTTCATCATTAAATATTAGAATTTAGAAAAAAATACTTTGACTTGAAAGAAATCAAGAAATCTTCTGGACTGATCATTATATTGTGCCTGTTGGAGATTCTGCAGGATTTCCTCGTTCGCAAATATTTCTAACTGATATGATAAGAAAATTATGTCATGTTTTCAATGATCAGATAAATTATCAGAAATATTTCATAAAATATCTTTAGAAAGTGTTCATAAAAGCATTACTCGCTCTCCAAAGCCGTGAAATATTCCCAAAACAATAGCGGCTATTTGTAATACGAAAAGACACGTCAAGACTGTAAAGTACTATTAAATAGGGATAAATCAAATTGATTATAACTTTGAAGTAAATATAAATGAATGAAATGAGTAAAAATATATATACAGTTGCGAGAAGGCATGTATTTTCTGTTATAACACCAATAAGCCCAACAAAACCAATTAAAATAATAAGAAATCCCGTGACCATCATTATCCAACTGGCGTGTATCATATTATCAGTATCAATGAATCTGCTGGGCTCGTATGACTTGGGATCCACTCTCAACCAAATTCCAATTCCCATTATTGTCCATCCGAACAGCTATTATTTTGATATCAAATTACATTTCATCTGTACTTAAGTATCATAACTTACCCATAGTATAAAGTTGAGTATTATTAGAAGGACTTTAAGCGCAGACATGTGTTTATAAGTAATAGTTGTTGCCATACGACGTGATGGTAAGACACATACAAATTTTGGACACCTTATCACAAAAACTCTTTCACTTTTCTGAGGTTTATCCTCTAATTCTGATACCTCAGCCAGTTTTGATTATGGCTAAGGCTTTTACTTACTTGAAATCAAAAGTATTGCTCAAACTCAAGTCAATCGCTCATAGTTTTGTTAATTGAAAGCTTGTTTCCGACCGAATCAATATTTCATACTGAAAATACTCCTATAGATAATGAATAATATAACCAAAATTGACTTAATGAGAACTGACTAAACTTACTATTAAGTGAATCAGCTATAATGACAAAGCAGCTCTTGTTCTCTCACGATTGCTGAATAATAAATTCAAATATTCTGTTTTGTTTATAGAAATTTTAGTATTCGGTTTGACTTAATCTAACTTCAAAAGAACGTGAGACAGATTTTAATATAAATTTATTACTCAAATGGATTATTAATTAAAAGGGTAGACAACGAAATATAATTATCAAAATAATTATCGAATCGAAGGTATGATTCTTGATATATAGAGGAAAAAATTCAAAGAATTGACTTAGCTTAATTTTAGCTAAAATATTAATTTCGAATTAAAGCCGAATTTACATCACGTTGGGTTTAATGAATGCATTCACCCATCCTTGAAATTATTATTACAAACGAACTTTTGTTTAAATACTCCCTCACTCTAATAGTCACAGTAACTCTCTTTTAACTAGAGCTAACACTCAATAATCAAATATTTCTTCTAAAGTGCTCATAAAGTCTTAGATAATGTTGACTTAGAAACCGAGTTTAGTCGGTGTTTATTTAAGGTCTCAGTTTCTCTGTTCTGTTGAGTATCAAACAAAATATATAGAGAGAAACACTAGAATCACATACAATATAATCGGTATTTAAGACAATGTAAAATTCATAAATAAGATTATCTATAGTGATAATTAAAGATTTAACAAATATAGATATACACTTTGTTGTAAATTACATATGATTATTGTCTGAAAGCCACAATTTTATTAGAAAATAGTGTTTTAAAGATTCATAAGTTTTAAATCAGATAACTTTTTCTTGAGACAAATTCATATTCATTTTTCTACAAAAATACGCAGCGAAAAGAAAACCATATTTTTAAAGTAATCAATAATTTTTGGTTCAATCAATCGATTCTATTGATTATCTTCTCTTAAATTTTAATAAAATTTATTTTATCTCCAAATTAATGCAAAAAAGGCATAATTTATTAAATTTTCAAATTAATGCATTATTTTTGGTTATGAATAATATTCGTTGAGTTCAAAAAAATTAATTGTTAAATAAGTTCTTAACCTCTTAAGACTTAGTGAAAACTTTTTATTCATAATTATAAAAAATTATGAAATAAATCATAAAACAGTTGAACGGTTTCGACTTCTCTTCTCTTCTAAAACTCTTCTTAAAAGTCTTCTTAAAAGGATTTTAAGTAATGCTTGAAAAATAGTTAAGATTCAAAATAATGATAAAAAAATATTTGATTTTTGAATACATTTTATTAAAAGTTATCAAACGTAAAGATTAAAGAAAAATTGCGAATGAAAATAGTTTGTGACCAACAGATTAAAGTAAACTAAAGTTTATATTATAATAAAAATTAATAGATATCAAAAAAATTAATCATAAGTTATTTATTTGAGTTTATGCGGTATTTAATTAATAGATGAATACCAATGAAGTCCTGTTTATACCAAAGCCTTTCAATTATAATAAACTAATCAATTAATAATGAGAGAAAGTTTAACGATAATAACAATTCAATTAAACGATAGCTTACTATTTAATACAAAAAAGTATTAATAAGAATGAGCTTAAAATTAATGTCAAAACATTTGAAAGTATTGAAAATAACTTATCATTGAATTATTAATTGAATAAATTTATAGGTTAACAAAGTTTTCATTTAATTAAATAAATTAATATAAAAAAGAGAAAGAGTTTAATTAATAACAGTTTTGTTGCTTTAATTAATTGAATAAAAAAATCAATTAAAAATTGGTGGAAAAACTTAACGAAATTAAAAGGAATCGGTTTATCATCAGATAATTCTTTAATTCCAACCAATTCTTTCTCACAGTTCATCTTAAAATCTATTTTCGGTTTATTAACTGCTCTTTCAATGAATGCTTCAATTATTTCATTCGTAACTTTATTCTACATTTGTCTGAAATTTTTCAATATTATGACTATTTTTGATAGTCTTTAATTCCAGATTCAGTCAAATCGTTTGCATCGATGTTAAGCTGTTTTAAACTTTTGATTTTTGACAAACTATTTAAAGTCTTATCAGTTAACGAACATTTGGTAAACATTTCAAACATTCAAAAGTTTCGTGAATGCCATCCAAGTGTTGATCTTTCAAACCAATAATTTCGAGCCTTAAAGACTTTAAATTATAACAACTTTTCAATGAACGGATATTTCCAATGTTTTCAATCTCTTCATTAGTCTTTTCAAACCATTAAATCCACTGAAATTTTGGAAAACATTTCGTTTGAAATAAACGCCGAATCCATAAAAATACAATTTTTTGCATTTATTATTCTTCTAAAAATAGAAATCAAATCAAAACTTCAAGATTTTCGAATTGAGGCAATTCTTTCAAAGTTTCCTTTAATGAAATGGAAGCTAAAAATAGTTGCTTTATTTGTTTGCAGTATTTTTGAGCAAATATTTTGAACATTTGTGAGTTTGAAACAGTTAAGGGTACTATTGTTTCAAGTTTTGGTAGTTTTGATTCAATCAATACATTCAAAGAGTGTTCAGATTTAATGGCTTTAAGATTTGGAGTTAAGCCTAAAAGTCTTTTCATTTCGTTATCATTAAGACCATTCACATTAAGCTCTTTTAAATTATGACCAAATTTTCAATCAAATTCACTGATCATTGAATCGAATCCAATAATATTTTCTTTAACTTTAATTGAAAGTGATATCAAAATACAGTTCTTAACCATTATTTTAAGTTTTTGTTCAAACAATTTATTTCTTTTTTGAGCATATTTTCGAAAAATGTCTTATTATTATCCATAAACTCTTTCTTCATATAAATAGTATTAATGTTTTTTGTGATTCATCGATAACTTCATGACTTATTTTTAATATTTTCTGTTTATTAAATACTAATCTTTTCCACTGTTTTGAAACGCATTCATAAATGAATTTCTCATTAATTGATAAATAATTCAATAATAGTTCGCACAAATCGTCTCCAAATCTATCCAATACTAGTAGTTATAATTAAACTTAATTCCTTTCAAAGGCTTAATCTATTAAACAGTTAATAAAATAAATTCAAAATAAATGCCGTTTTTACTGCTTTTTCAAAGTGTTAAATGAGTAGTGAATTAGAGCTCAGCATAACATTGAATTATTTATAGTCATTATGAATGCAGTCGACTTTATAATATGTTATGTATTAAATTGATAGAACTTTAGAAGAATTAATACAAACTTATGCTGACCTCTAATTCGCTACTTTTGAGTCGACACTCATTTCACACTTTCAAAAGGCAGTGAAAAACGGCATTCATTTTGAGTTTATTTTATTAACCGTTCAATTAGTAATTATTACTCAATTCATAGCCTTTGAGAGCATTTAATTAATAATAATTATTTAGTGAATAAATAAATAATTATAATTCACAAAAAGTGAGCTTAAATTTAATTACTTTTCAATATTAATTTCATTTTTTGTTTGAGATTTTTAAAAAAAACTCTATTTTTACTTAAATTATAGTCAAAGATGTCTTTAAGCAAACAAATGAATAAAGAATTGAATCAAACAAAGGATTCATTAATAAAAAGACTAAAAGTGGTTATGATTTGATAGATTTGGTGATGATTTAATCGAACTATTATTGAATTATTTATCAATTAATGAGAAATTGAATTATGAATGTGTTTGAAAGCAATGGCAAAGACTTATATTTAATAAACAAGAATTGTTTGTAACGAATACTTATGTAAATATTAATAAAACGTCTGTTTTATTACTAATTATCAGAAGAAATATGCGTTTGAACTCATGGATGATTTGAAAAATAAATGCTCAAAAATGCTCAAAAATATTAGACATTTCACAATAAGTTATTTGGATAAAGATTTAATTGAAATAATAAATAATAACTGTCATTATTTGAGAGCATTTTCTTTTAATTTGATATCAAATTTGGTCAATATTTAAAAGAGGTCTGTATTGAAGGCATTAATGATAAGGATATGCGAACTCTTAAAGTCAGCTCAAAATCTGGAAACTATTCATTCAGAACATAAATGAATGCATTTATCGAAACATTTTTGCCAAAACTCAAACAATTTAAAGCTTTATTAGTAAATGATTTGGAAATATTTGAAATACTTTCCAATTAATACTGCAAACAAATTAAGAGAATTGGTATTTAATTGAGTGACATTTCATTGAATGAATCTTTGAAAATATTGTCTCAATTAAAAAACCTGGAGGTTTTGCGTTTGAATTCAGGATCTTTTGGATATATTATTAATAAAGAATTGACTCAAATCAGTAATAACTGCAAGAAATTGAAACATTTGACAGTTTCTGGTTTTGATTATGGAGTCAATGAAAAGATTTTCGAAGTTTTCGCTAAATTTGAAGGATTGGAAAAACTTGTCATTAATACGAATGATAATTGAGAATAGAATTGGAAATATTAAGTTATTTACCAATTGAAGTATTTGTCACTTGATATCAATTATTTAAAAGACGAACACTTGGATGGTATTCACCAGTATTTGAAAAGTTTGAAACATTTATTGATGACTTCACTGATAATACTTTGAATTGTTTGTCAAACTTGTCATGATTTCAAGAATTTGAATCAATCTATTGTTGAAGACTTTATTAAAAATAGTCCTAATATTGAAAGTATTCAATTGTCTGATAAGAATATTAATGAGAAAATAATTGAATCATTTATTGAGAGAGCAGTTAAAAGACCGAAAACACGCTTCGAATTAATTAGTTTGGAATTATTTAATGTAAAGAATGAATCATTTGCTGGAAAACAGGTTCCAAACAATTTAAAACTTCAAACAGTTTCACAATTTGATCAAATTTTTCATAAATTCTTTTCTGAACTTTCTTAATAAAGAATAAAAACAAAAAATGTTTAATAATTAACGCAATTAAACTTTTATTAACTTTAAATAAATTTTTTCTTCATTATTAATAAATGATTTAAATTGAAATGTTTTAATATTAACAGAAATTCATTTGTGTTTAACTATCAATTATTGATCAAATATCGCATTAACTCATATTTTGAACTTATAATTAATTTTATTGATTTCTATCCTATGTATTAATCTTTTTATTATAAACTTTAGTTTATTTTAATCTGTTTGTCAAAAACTATTTTCATTTGCAATTTTTCTTCAATTTTTACATTTGATTACTATTAATAAAATGTATTCAAAAATAAAATAATTTTTATGAACTGAGAAAATATTATTATTAACCAAAAATTATGCATTAAATTGAAAATTAATAATTACTGCCTTTTTTGCATTAATCTCCCGGTTGTATAAATTTTATAATAATTTGAGAGAAAATAATCAATAGATTGAACCGAAAATTAGTGACCATTTCTCAAAATGGTTCGATTTTATTGCATATGTTTTAAAAAAATTTGTCTTAAGAAAGATTTATTTGTTAATTAAGTGATGATTAAAAACATAAATTTACAATAAGTTGATGAAAATTACATATACTTAATGAATATAAAAAAACTTTAACCCATGGAGCAAAAGATGTGATTTATGTAACTTAACAATAAATTTTTAATATTTATATCACAGTAACAATAGTTCAATATATGATACATAAAAGTGT
The DNA here is from genome assembly GCA_034694065.1 of Camisia spinifer. Taxonomy (NCBI): domain Eukaryota; kingdom Metazoa; phylum Arthropoda; class Arachnida; order Sarcoptiformes; family Camisiidae; genus Camisia; species Camisia spinifer. The sequence goes on from JAQFXV010000854.1 coordinate 11,421, forward strand.
AAATTAGATTGAATTAAATTTAAATAAAATCTTAATTAAATGAAATTAAAATCGAAAAAATTCTGGACATTTACCCGACATTAAAAATTAGCTAAACTTAAGGACATTTCGAACCCTTATTTAATAGAAAATTTCTTATGAGTATTTTTATATTAGATATTTTTTATGAACTAATTCAATACGACTTTCATTCAATTTATAATATCATAAACTAATTCACTATTTTATGTTTCATTGAAAATGATTTCGAGCTTTTCGAAAATCTGTTACAAATTCTTATTTTTAAGGATTTTTATGAATTTTATTTTTACATTAGGTATAAGTTATTATTTAATATTTTAAAGAAATACTAATTGAACACTCTTTACATAAATGAGTTTTGTATATAATCAAAACCGAGAGAATCAAAGATAACAACGATTTTAACTTTAATTTCCAATCAATTTGATTGATAGCAAAGCTTTTCTGTTACAATTTGTGTGATTTGTCTCAGACCTAAACCGAACTCAAATAGAAAAACATGAATTATTCTGATTGAGAAAAAGGCTATAATTATTATAGTCTTTAACCACTTAACAGCAGTACTGTTTGAGTATAACATAGCATTCCAAACATGCTTAACCTTAACTGAAAAATAACTTTTGAGCCGAATCTTTTCCAATGCTCAAAAGAGCTACTTTTAATATTCTATTCAAGTCTTCATCCTTTGCGACAATAAATAAGAGATAAACAAAAATAATGATTTTAAATGATTTGATTATGAATTGAATTATACATAAATACAAATCTATTCCAAAACCCTCAAGAATAGTAAAAACTCGTCCCATATTAACAAAGCCTTAACCCCTTATTTAAAGATTTAATTTCAGCACTTCTTAAAGCTCTTCATCTCACTCATCGTTTGCACAATTAATACCTTATTCTCTAAAAGTTTGTTCAACTTTTGCCTGACTATCACTATAATCGCTCGTTGTCTTAATATCACCCATAAGTTTACGACTTTCTTCTTCTTTATGCAAATTTTCTTCAACGATATCTTCATCGTCAACACTATCACAAAGTTTATATTCTTTATTCTCATATAACTCATAAGCTGTAGAACTCCTTCTTTTCAAACTCGAGTCAGATATATGAAGGTTTATGGCTTCGCATGAATTCGATCCAAACTGACCCATATTTTCAGCTGATCTGTAATACAAATGTGTTTGTCTCGGATTAAACTTTCTGGACCTTTTCTTATTGAAATAAACAGTGCTCTGACTCGACAATGATCTCAGAAGTGATGGCAAGTTCTTAATGGACATCTTTTTCAGTGTATAATCTGAAGCAACTTTACGGCCTTTCAGTTTATTTGTTTCGATACTTTCAATATTAGTTAAACTATGAGTTTTATTAATGCTTTCATTACTGACACCCAATCTATTCGGATCTTTAATCGTTTCTCTACTATAATGAAAAGCTGTTTTCACGCTATGACTCGAAGAGGCTCTACTGCTCGTGGTTTTACTCAAACGTTCGATATCATCATCAGAGGATCTTTTTGTTAACTTCTGTGGTCTGATTTCAATCAATGGCTGAGTTCGTATTGTGTGTAACTCGATATCTAAAACAAAAGTGTATTAAATTTGATTTTGAAAGAAAATTAACAATATTGAGCCTTACCTTGAGATGTAATGCTATCCTGTATTGATGTTTCTGCAGTAATATTACTCTGAGTACTCAAATCGAGCTTATTTTCCCCACACGTTGAATGATCTGCAGAAACAATGATAGCATCGCGACCATCACTACTCTCTTCTTGACTCAATTCTGATAATCTATTATAAAAATAATTGAACTTTTCTTCCAACTCCTTATTTTTGAATTTGATATTTTTTTGCGAACCACTGATCGGTTGCGAAAGGTTTTTTCGGGCGCAGGTTTGACACAAATATCCGGCTGAGTCTCGTTTAGCGGCAGTTTTTTGCGACGATTTTTTATCTTCAATCGCTATTTGCCGACAAAGTGGTGGCTTATCTGATGAATTCTGTAATAATTTTGATTTATTAATCAAGTCTTGTTTTTGTATTCCTGAAGGACCGGCACCACTACTGCTCAAACTCGAACTCGTTGTCGGTTTACTCGAAGAATCGCTACTAAACGAAGACCGCGAGAGTCTACTTGTGTAGGTTGATGTCGATGACGAGTCCATACGAGAAGTCGACACATTTGAATCCTTAATAAATTATATAAATATAAAAACTGACTTTTATTTCATTAAAAATAAACTCACTTTTCTCGAGACATTCCATGAGTTTCTTCTTCCGCGAATAGATCCAGAACAAGCCTGTCGTGAAGCAGTTGTTCTATTAATGTTTGTTTTATCGATACATTTCAATGGAATATTTGCGTTACGCCACGAATCAGATCTGGAGGAAAAGTTGTCGCTTGAAATACTTGAAGTCCTGGCAGTTGTTTGTTCGGAAGCTTTCTTATCGCCACTCGTGTTGCCCAGATTTGATTTTTGAAAGTTATTCTTGTTATTGAAATGAAACCAATTGACTGCTTTGTTCTTCCAGCCAACAGATACTTTTGGATTTGATATTAAACTAACCTCTTCTATAGAAACCTATGAAATATTGAAGTGATTAATCATGAGAAAAAGTTAGAGATTTTGAATTTGTTGTGAATCTGACTTACCTTTGGCTTATGATTACCGCACTGGCAAACAAGTTGTGGCAAATTTTCATTACTCTTTTTTTCAATCGCTGAGTTAGAGACTGCAGGCGTGTGACGGTTGGAAAAGTTTGATGAATGTCTACACCTTCCTATACCACGAGTCACTCGAGACTCTTCAATACGTTTACACAATAAAACACAATCTTTTTTAAATTGTTTTGTGAATATTGCGTATAGAAATGGATTCGCGCATGAATTTAACGGCAATACGAAAATTGTAAAAACTTTTGCCTCTTCTAATGATATCAAGTGAAGACCAGAAACTGCTGTTAAAGAGAAGAACGCGATCGGAGCCCAGCATAAGAAATCAGTGAATACTAGTAATGCCATTCGTTTAGCAATACGCGAATCATTTGAATTCCAAGCCTAAGAATATTGTTTTAATTTTTAGATAACTTCACAACATATGAGAGATGAAGCATACCTGCGATCCTCTAATAGCACAATACATACGAAGATAACATCCCATAAGAACAAGAAATGCAACGCCATTAATGAGTATTAAGAAGATAACATAGGTTAGAGACCAGGGCGAGTCCTCCACTTCGAAGGGAAGACAAACAGCAAACTTGCGATAATCGCTTATACCTAATAATGGTAATAAAGCCATACAGAGGGCGAAACTCCATCCGATAGACATGATATACGCGGCGTGTTTTAGTGATAATCTCTTATTGAGATGCATGGCGTGAGTTATCGCATAATTGCGTTCCATTGTTATCACTGCAAGTGTATAGACAGACAATTCACTGCTGAAAACTCCAAAAAATCCTGCCATTTGACATCCCCAAGAGGTTTGCCACGGAATAGCGTATGCCTTGAATTCTCCGAGAGTGGAGGCGTCGACAATAGCAAGTACTCCGAGATAGATTCCCATAAAAAAGTCAGCCATAGCTAAGTTGCAAACTAGAAATCGGGGCACATCTATCTTACTTCTCCCAAATATTAGAACTACGACTACAACTCCATTCCCGAGTAATGCTAATAGAAATACTATCCAAACGCCACATCTCAATGTCCACCAATCAAATAGATCTTTACATGGCATGAATGGTCCTTTAGAAGGGTTATAAATAATTGATTAGAACTCATAATTACCCAAAATTGCGATCTACAAACCTGGTTGTGGCAGACATTGAACGGGAAAAGTGCTTATCAGAGTTTCGTCTCCACTCAAAACTTGTTTATAATCATCGAAATACTGTTCTGCATATTCAGCCAAATTATCAGGTATTACATAATCGCGACCGAATGTTTTCCATAACTGGTTTGCAAACTCTTCAAATTTAGTCGAAAAGTTAACATAACCCGGCCATACGTCTGTCATATTTGTATTCCAAGTGTCTTCTTTATCGAGCCATACAATTGATTCTTGAAGAGACGATGGATTATCATTTGGTGAATGTGTTCGTCCAATATATGCACAGCAATGATAAGCGTATGAAAGGGCCAGAGTATGAACTTTGGGAAAGGCTTCAATTGGAGGAAACTCTTTTAGGTTCGGATTGCCGTATACTTTGATTTCAGATATATTTTGTATTCCTTCTGACGGTAATATTGGAAATCTATTGTTACCTAAGTTTCTATAGCGAAAAACATTTATTTAGAACTTTTGCTTCATATAGTTATTGAATAATAAACTCACAAGTCTTTCAATGAAATAAGTGGTGCGAATGCCTGTGGATGAATAGATGATATTCTATTGTTAACTAAATTAAGTACTTTTAAATTCGATAAACCGATGAATGTATTTTGTGGAATGTTTGTTATAAAATTGTTGCCCATAAATAAATCTATTAGTTTTGATTGATTAAGAAATGCTGGTTCGTCTCCGAATGATTTGATATGATTATAACTCAAATCCCTATAGAATAGGAAAATTAGACTAAGAAAAAAACATTGTTTTCGGAAACATTGAGAATATAATATATTCTTCAATCATAGCTTGGTATATAAGAATTACGAGCAATGAATACAAGAATAACTTACAATAACATAAGATCATTACATCCTCTGAGTTTGGGTAGAATTAAGATGTTGTTTGACTTGAGAATTCTGTGCGAATTGAAAGATATTTGTAAAAGATTATAATATTGAAGGTGATAATTGAATTTACAAGCTTTTAAGATGAGGAACTTGTTCGCATAGTGTTGATGGTATTCTCCGCAACTCTCCCCTATCTATTTTCAAATGTTCTAACGCTAAAGTACCAGTTAAACTGGGAAATATTTGTAATTTATTTAATGCTGATAATGTCCTAAAATAAAACAAGTTTCAAAATTAGCTTTTTAATCAATTCAAATCAACAATGTGTCAATAGTTTTCTTGAGAGAACTATTAAAAATGCATAAAAACTCTCAATTTTAAGTGTATTTTGTGCTTCAATAACAATGCATTAATGCCACTCTCCTTTGAAGAGAAAATGATAAGTTTTTATTTCATTTGACTACCATTTATATAATTTTTCATTTCAATGAATACACTAAATATTAATGAATATAAAGTGAATCGTATGTGAAAAACTTTAACAAAAAATAAAGTCATTAGAGGTTTATAAACTTTCAATTGATATTTTGACCCTTATTGATGACTTTTATTTCATTGAAATAGAGTTAGTATTCAATTCTTGTACTCAAAATATTTTGAATACATTAATTTTAATGGAAGTGAAATCGTATAAATTGAACCAATTTGTATGCAAACAATTGTTTTCACTTAATTTTTTTAATTGCAAAGTTTATTTCAAATTAAAGCGATATCATTAAAAAAGTTTAGTTCAAACTAGTGTTGCACAAGGGGTAAAAGTATTGAGCTTGCAGCTCGAGCTTGAAGCTCAAAACTCGATATTCCCTTGAGCTGAGCTGCGCTTCTGAGCTTGTGGTTAAAATTATTGAAGAATAAGTATTTAAATTCAATTAAGCATTTATTTCAAATAGTTTAGAAAATATTATACATGAAATACACCAGATTCATAGTTCAATGCTTTCTTTGAAACAATATCATTTGGAAATTCAATATTGAATTTCAATTGAACTGAGGTTGAAGCTCAAAGTTGGAGCTTGAAGCTTGAGCTTGAGCTGAGCTTGGAGCTTGAGCTTGAGCTGAGCTTGGAGCTTGAGCTTGAGCTGAGCTTGGAGCTTGAGCTTGAGCTGAGCTTGGAGCTT
>JAQFXV010000855.1:0-17297 GCA_034694065.1 Camisia spinifer
TTGAAATTTTTATACTTGAATTGTAATGTAATTAAATTTCGAATTTAGTTCGAGACTCGATATTCTCAAATCCCCGATATATCAAACACTAATATAAGTGGAATTAAAATGTGAATTAATAGAAAGAATAGCGATTTTGCGAAATAATTGAGAATGTTAAATATGCCCAGAATTGTCATTAAACAAACTATAATTGCAAATATTGTGACTCGAAAGCAATAAAGAAAGTGACATTTACTTTTAAGAGACCATTTAAAAGCATCAAAATTACATTCTTCAGAATAATAATTAACATTAACCTTAACATTAAAGCTTTTGAATGTTAACATTAAGCGGAGAATATCTAAAAAATATTCAGACTGAAAAGATTTAAGAAAAATATATCATCAAAGCATACAAAACAGCATAATATTATATTGATGTTTATCAAACTGGTTCGGCGAGTTCGCTAAGTTTCTAATGAAAACTTTTTCGTTCATCAAAAATTTTAACAAGACATGAAAGACATGACCACAGGGATTGAATTCGGAGTTTGTTGTGATTGGGCTTCAAATATGGACTCAACTGTAGACACAGACCGCAGAGAGAGAGAGAGAGAGAGAGAGAGAGAGAGAGAGAGAGAGAGAGAGAGAGAGAGAGAGAGAGAGAGAATAGGGTAAAAGTAATATAAAAAGCAAGAATGTCTAAACAAGGGTTGATGCACTTGTTAGTGATCGGAACGGAGTTTTTGTATTGATTTAGAAAGTGGCGATTTTCACTTACCATCATTGATGAGTCTGATTATTATTTTAGCCATGTTTTGAACTTTTTGCATTGCACAGTCAGCTGAAGCGTCGGGTTCGATACATAAATCTATTCCATAAATTGATTATATAAACGTTCATTAGTTATGATTAGATGCAAATAGTTTTTGATATGAGCTATAATTTGATTTTGTAAAAATCATACAATTAATGATATCTTCAATAGTCTGTATGTCATTATTGCGATAAAACTTTCGAAATTCTTTACGAAGGTCATAAAATGTATTAAAATATTCGGCTAATGTTATGTTTTTGGTACAGGCTTCGGGATGAAGCACTTGTCTTAGATGAAACTGTCCGTCTGTGATCAGATGAAATGATCGTCCGGTATCACTGGAGAGCTTCGCTTTTGCGAACTGATCGAGCTGTGAATCAATTGAGAAGTAGTGTTTGTTTAAATACTTTGTATTATCTTTAATCTAAGCCTAGTCTTCAAAAGTAATGCATTGCAGACATGAGGCATTTCACTCTATTTCAATGTCAGGATTGGAATCAGTGCAGAAAAGTGAAGGTAAACCATAATAATACTAAACTTAAACCTGAAAATGCAGACTTAGTTAATGGGATACCTTCTTATTATATATTATTTAAGTTTAATTGTCAGGATATCCATTATACGTAACTTAATTTTTTTATGATGTTTATGGGCGAGTATCTAGACTTTGAATTCGTTATTTATTTCTATAATTAAGATAAGGATATGGACTTGAATAAGAAGAGATAAAAAATTAATCTTAACTACAGAACATAATATAATGTGTATTATTATTCTAAGGTATATATGAATGCTTGTATTCTAGAATTTGAATAATGAGACGCCTCATGAGATGCATATAAGTTTGATTTAATTGTGAATACCTCTTCGAGTACATGCTCGAGGGGTTGTCCATTCTTGACTTGTTCTTCAGTGAGTCCGAACTGGTTTCGCGCAATTTCGGACAATAAGTTTTCGTTGACATCAGTGCTGCGCGGCTTAACCACATTGCAGTGAACGGCCACCACCTGTAAGTTAGGAATACATTAAATACAAATATCACTAAATCAATCTTTACAGCGTTTTCCCTCAAGTCTTACTCAAAATACTGCATAAACAACTCCATAAATTAACAAAAAATCTTCTCAGCAAAAAATTCTAAAATCTCAAAAGCTTTAAATTTTATATAATATTTTTACAGATTATGAGATTTCGTGGTTTCGAACTTTTTTAGTGAAATTTGATAAATGTTTGGCATTAAAATTCAAAGTCTCTAATACTGAGAACTCATGATAATTTATTTTCAATTTGCAGAATTTTTTCTGACAATTAATGGTTTAAAGGCCTAAACATCGACTAAAAGTCCTTTCAAGATATCGGAAAGTAGAATCAGAAATATTATTCAAACCCGAGGGACTCAAACAATTGGGTTCGAGATTGTAATCAAAATAAAAGATCGTTCTGAACTAACATGTATTGAGAAAGATTTTTTTGGTTTGAGTTGACTTTGCATTCCATGAATATGAAAACATAACTGATGAGGTTTATTCAAAGTGTAATTGACAAAGAGTTGCTTAAGAGATTGTTTGAAATGAAGGCGAGAATGTATGTATAATTACACTATTATATAATGTTAGTCTGTTTTTGCGAAAGGAAATGTGATTTAGTGAGGGTTACAATTATGAGCAGGTCTTTGACATTTATGTATAACAAAAGGCATTTGTTAACTTTGACAATCATAAAAACACTCATCATGATTCATTAGATTATTTTTATGATTTTCACATTTCGGTCTACAGTTTCAAAGAGAACTTCTTTAATTGAGTTAATTTCTAAAGAAACGTCATTATGTCTCAATTTTGAACTGATATCATCTCAATAATTATTCTGCATTTTCATAATTGATCTCAAAGGTATAGAATCGAAATCAATGACATTTCGAAATAATGAAACTTTGAAAACATGATTATAAGTTAGTTTGTATTTGCTTTTATGTATAATATAAAAAGGTGTTAACCAACTTGATGTTGTTTCTTGAGCCTCTCGTTTACGATTGAACTTCACCTTTTATTGCATATTTATCAATAGCTAAAGTTATGGGCAGAATAGCTTTGCATCAGAGAATAAGTTATGATTCACAAGATATTTTTTATTACTTTAATGGTGACTCTGGCTATAGTTGAGTGAAAAGGAGAGGATTGTAGGTATTATTACAAGAGCCAAAAAAGTAAGGACAGAGATTAATTGTTTTAAATTACATGAGCATCTAAAGAGTGTGTTTCATTATTTTTCTCTCAGCTTATTTCGCATTAAAGCTAACTGAGACCCGAAACATGAGTGAGGGGAGAGTCAAAGCCAAAATGATTTTTTCTGTAATGCTGTAATGATGTAATATTATTTGCATTCTTATTATATATATCTTATACCTGAAGGTAATTCTTATCCGCTTTGGGGGAAAAGAAATATTATATTTTTCAAATGCTTGGGTCAGAAACCTATGTATATTTTTCTACAAGAAAGCATTTTTCGCAATAATATTTAAGCTAATACTCTATTCAGTAATGGTATGAAAGCTTTTCTTATTAAAGCAGTATATTATTTATTATAATTCATGCGACCCTACATTTGACTTGAAAGTCAAGGAAAGGAGCAATGCTTGGTATTCACACCGTATTATACAGTAAATACCTGTATGAATACTATAATAGTACTGCACTCAACACAAAATGTTAATTGAACTCAAGTCTTAAGTAAAAGGCCAGACCATATGCATCGTTAGCTATCGTATGGGACCTAATATTTCAGTTATAACGAAAATGCACTGATAATACCCATTACCTTAAGGCTATTCCATGACATTACAGTACTTCTTGAGTGGTCCTAAGGTTTGCTGTGGATAAAAAAGTCTGACAAACAATAATTCAATCGATATATACGATCATATATTTACAGCCAATATATTTCTCAGCGATTCTATTAGTTTTATAATTGTTTTCATTACAGCAATTTATATGCAATAATTGCAATTACGAGACTCTCATTATGTACAGTATAGTTGTGTAAACAATTTCTAGTATGAAAACATTCAAATAGGAATTTTTTAGAAACTTTTTTCCTAAAAATTTTAATCTCGAAACAATCTAAGGCTAAGCTCATTAGCCATCGGGTGGGAAAATATGGAGTACTCTCTTCTCTATATTACAATGCATACAATGCATGCATATATTACGCAATTATTATGAAGTGGACTATTGACTAAATATATTGCACTTATATTTTGCTGCAACAGGTAGTCAAGAGATAATAGGCATAGAAAGGATGAGACCATTCATATCTGTTTCCTGTGCTTCAATGAGAGAGTGAGAGAAAGTCAGGGTTTGAGGTGATATATAATGAGTTAGGGATGGACTACAACTGTGATTGTATTGTACTCTAGAATTACTGAGGAATTACTGTCAGCTATTGTCGCGACACTGGAATGAGACTAAACTTATAAAAAATCCATTCTGTCGATCGCCTGTCGTCTATTTGATGGACCATTTCCTCAACTCAGCAGTCAGTCTATTATTTCGTTTGATTGCTCTCTTATTAATATCTATTTTACATATTTTACATTAGAATCTAAATCTCCTTTTAATCTAAAATTTTTGAATTCAATTCAATTTTTTGCTGTTTAAGTGCATTTTGAAAATAGAATCGCAAATAAATCCTAAAGGAAAAAGTGTCACTTTAATGATTAGTTTGTTTCAATATATCAAAAGTGATCAAATAATTTCTATGATAACTACTTCGTGAAACTCATGTTATTCAAAGTCATCGCAAACTGCCATTTAGAAAAACAGCTTAACTATTCAGCTTATTATCATTTGAAGGCTGGATATAAACACGCATTTAACTAATTATTATTAGTTTATAAATTTTTTCAAGAATCAAAATCAGTAAACATTTGTCTATTTTTGTGTTCAATAATTAATTACGAATATGAAATATTCGTATAATATTTTATGACAAATGTTGAAAGTTATGATAAAAATTGTTTACAAACTCGTGTATTAAAAGACTAATTAATGTATACAAGTATTAGTTTCAATTTATTTAATTTGAAATGCATTCGTATTACTTGTACTTAAGATCCGTTAAAAGTTAAGCAATAAAAGCATCCCTGCATTGACTTTTCAAGTCCTTTCATAATCATGAACAGCCATCACGAGTTACAAATTGAAGAAATCCCCAATTAATAAAACTTAGTATACAAAAGCATTACTGTATTGCATGACTAGCAATCGTTCCTTTAGAATTACTTTCAATGTTAATACAAAAATTTATTCATATTCTAATTATTTACTCCTTTACTAGATTGAAGCCTAATGTCTATTTAATACCATATTTGAAAACTCCTAAACCCATTGCCATTTTATTCGTTTAGACCTATTTTTCAAAAACAGTTTAACATAAGATACTATAACTTTCCTGATATAAGTGAATTCAATGTCAATCGCTTAAACTCACTTTTTCCTGCTGGGACTTTAACTTACTGTCAAATATCGACAAAACTTCACGTTGGGTTACATTGAATCACAATTTTTCTTTAATTGCTTACGAGTTAGAAAGAGGAAGAAAATATCGGTTCTATCTTTATTGGAAGAATAAAAAAACTTCATAGTGTTTCCCATTTGGAATTTATTTCTCTACTGGAAATTACAGATTTCAAAAGGATAACACTTCCAATTTTTTTTATTACAGACAACTTTGTTTATGGTATGGTTTGAATTATTTGACTCATTCAATAGATTCATAGTTTTCAGAAATAGAGAAATTATTCTATTAAATGATTTGCATTAAAAATTGCAGAATAGTGTAAGTGATTGGAATTAATTAAAACATTTTCCTAGACTTTACATTGGATTTATGAACAGCGGTTTTTCTGAGCAAATTCTCAAAGTTTTAAATTAGTTGAAGCAAAGCTATTAGACTCTAAGCAATTAATTATAAAGAAGCAGAAAACCTTATTATAATAAATTCAGTTTTTCTCAAAGTGGAAGTCAGTGTTAATTAATTTCTTCTTAAGCAATCTGAAAAAGTTATGTATTCTCAAAAAGTGATGTATTCTCACAAAGTTTATATTCTAATGATAAAGCATTCTCTCGCAGTAAACTTAAATAATTAAAAGCGATGAGAAAATTTGAAACTTGATTTGCCGGTACCATTAGTTATCTAAATAATTTGTTTACAAATTCAATAATTTCAATGTAATTTTTGTTGCTCAACATTTCGATTTAAGGTTCATATGTGAACTCATATCAGTTTCTTATAAGGAATGACAAGTTATTAGGAATTGCTATAACTAAACCTTATTCAAAAGTAATGTAAGATAAGGAACATCAAAATTAACATTATTCAGTATTTCAAATCCTAATGTTATCAATGGTTTTTGATCAAACTTCTCTGCAAATCTGATTCAAACGCATATCATTAAAGTAAAGTCAATTCTGGATAATTAACTTCATTTCAAACAAATTATAGTGTCCTATATGTATAACCTCAACATAATCTGATAAGTTTTCATTTTATTTTAACATTAGGCAAAAATATTTCACAAATCTTAATATGAAATCTTTGAATAAATGGATTTGCAGTACAAAAGAATTATTTGCATCAATATTTCATTAATAATAATGATGATAAGTATGTTTAGAAACGTTCGAAAAAACAAAATTTAAAACTAGTTACAAAACTGATGATTAAACTGATAGCTAATTTTAGTATTTAATGGGTTTTCTGAGTGTGAATGACAATAATAATTTGAACATAAATTTGAGTTTTTTCCTCTTCACCTAAAGCATTCTCAACTGAAAAAAATTCGTTCGATGTTTTGAAAAATAATATGAAGATTATAATAGAATAAGAGGAAATGAAAGGCAATAAAACTCAATTCAGCATTATTTTTACACTAATTTATTCATTTTTAGGGTAAAGCCAATAGCTTTCACTTTCAATATGATTGAATCCACGTTTAGAACTGAAAACCATAATAATAGAAAAACTTTTTTAGAATAATTAAATCTTTTCTTCCTTCAAGAAAATTAGTTTTAAGCGAAAACTTGAAATAAAACGTAAATAATTGAAGGTTAAACTGATTCTCTTTGAAGGGAATAAAAAAGTTAATGGTTTGCATATTAGTTATGAATGAATTTGAAATAATAACATAATTTAATATTAAACTGAATGTATTGATAATTATTTAGTGAAAGCATAAACAAGTCAATGAAACAAAGCGACAAAATATAATTTTTCATTGGAGTCAATCAAACCTTCTGCAGCGATTTTAATGAGAATTCAGAGCAATAAAAATATCGAAATAATTTATTACTTAGTCATTAATTATTACTGACATAAGTAGAAGTTCAATATTTGATATTAACTATATATTTATGCTAAAAGTTTGATTCAAACTTGGCTTCACTCGAGGCTTTGTCAGGTCAGTGGCTCATAGAAAGTCTGTAGCATTTAATCAAAAACTTTCATTTCAGACAAACTTCATTCTAGTCTAAAAATGATTGTTAATCTGGAAATCCAATGAATTGTATAAAAGTTTTAAACTGTGAGATGAATTAATTTCTAAATGCGCACAATTTTCTTTAGAAGTGGAGACAGAATATTAATTGATTGTTTCTATTAAAAATGTTAAGTGTGTTAACTTGTAGGTAGTATTTTCATGATTTCTTTCATGATTTTTTCATGTTTTCAGATATTTTCCATTTAAAGCATAGCCTTCGTTGCCTTTATTTCTTTAATGAAGTCATTTTCAGTTTGACTGAAAGTATTTGAATCACTGCTAAACTATTTCCTAATGTAATAAAGTTTGATTTTCGATTTGATCAAAATTTACAGAACAGAAAAATTACAGAAATTTACACCTGTTCTATGCAATCAATCGAATTAAATTTATTCATATTAAAGGTCATTACAGGCATTAATTTGATGAAGTTTAGCGTGAAATGGGTTTATATTATACATATGGAAGAAATAATAATAATAAAGAATGACACGGAATGATGTATAACACTATTGCGTTAACTCACATAAAATGATAAGATTAATAAAACGAAGATATAATAAATAATATAAATTTTGGTTCAATAAAGTAGTAGGAAATGTCTGATATTATCATTCTGTTTGATATAAGTTATGCTCTGTATTATATTATACCGAAAGTAAAGTATGTTTTCTTAGATATCTTTTTGCACATGGATTATGACATGTAGTATAAAGTATTAGTGATAAAAAATAACTTTATAGAACAGGACTTATGCGAAACACATTATTATTATTTATAGTTAAGGTTAGAATAAAATTGTAACTAAAACCAAATGAATTGAATGTCAAATGAAAAATCTAAATTCAGTCAATTTCAAAGTATTGTATACAACATTGTTATGAATTAAATGTGCGATTATTTTGTTTCTTATTCTCGAATACAATCTGTTTAATCGTCGATGAGTTTGTTTAATACATTTGAATAAAACTAAGGATACGATTAAAGAAAGTTAAGAAATGTCAAAAGTTAGAATGGTTTGTGTTCAGGCGACACACCTGTGGTTTTCTATAAAAATAGAGTAGATTGTAGTGTTTTGAAAGTTGGAATAGAATGAGTCTCACATGGTTTGGGGTGAAGTTTGAAACATAAGTAGAAATATATGAACAAATGTTTTGATTAGCGCGGAAACAATAATTTATAATTATTGGGGTAATAAATAGTGAAGTGTTAATGAATAGTAAATAGTTTGTGCCTTACTTTACAATTGGTAATGTCGACCACCACCCAAGCGAATAGAAGTGTTTCTTCTTCATCACATCCTAAATCATCGGCATGTAATCCTGCAGTTACGACGTAGACCACCACCAAATATCTTGTAGTTGCCATTTGCCCGTTAACACAATCACCTCACGAGTAAAAAGCAACAGATAGTTATTCAACGAACCGAACGACTGCACACCCGAATGAAAAGAGAAAAGTGCACCAAAACAACTAAAAGCAACTAAGCCTTAACCTCTTGCCTTCGTTGGTCCCCCAGTTTATGAATGCCCAGAGCGAAAATGCTAAAATGCCCGACAAACTTGTGTTGCAGTTGCTGTTACACTGCTTGCACTTCAACATAAACCTACCAAACCTACCAAACCTCACCTCAATCCTATACCTAACGTCAACTTTTTTTCATCGTTCCAACAGGTATGAGTGTACGCCTCGTTCAATAAGCAATACTACCTGCCCAACAACTTTACGACATCTTCGACTACTATCGACTCTCTCTATATATAACCAATATCTTTCGCTTCGCTCACATCAAACACCTGTTGCGGTCCTTTTCGATTGTCACCAAAGCTCAAGCTTTCGTACCGATCATAAGAGCTTTATAACAACTATAGAGTATTTGAATCATAATGTGAAGAGTGCTTTACAAGAATGAGTCCAGATATTTAGGAAGCGATGAGTGCTTATCATTGCGATATTGCTTTCATTATGTGCCATACAGTACAGGTATTAATAATACAGGTATATATCTATATAACTATATCTACAATTGTATAACTTAAAGCATCGAATACTTCATACTACAGGTTATATGTTTAAGGTATACCTGTATGAACACCTGCGTCACAAAACAAGTTTTTTATTATTCTAACACAGACTGAGAAACGCAAAAACACAGATCAGGATCATAGTTAGCTATACTTCAGTTATATCAATGTCTCGCTTATAAACACAGGCAACACAAGTCATCATTTCTATCCAACCCATAGAAGGCAAAGAAGGTGTTCAAAGCTTTCATAAACAAAAAGAAAGTCTTTTTTCAGTTTAATGGTCTCACTCTTACTTTCATGACTGTCATGGGGTGGAGAAAGACATGAAAATAATAGTTTTCCCAAAATATTATTACTTTATATTAAACCTTAAATCAATTCTAACTCACGTTACGTTTAGACTAATGTAAGGGTAACTCAACTCAAGTATAGCTGAGAATACGTGAGACACACATTCAAAACAATACTTCTTTTTCTAACTCATTTGCTTAATGTACAAAAAATTTATTTCAATTGTTTTTTAATAAAAGGATGACTTCAAAAACCATTCATCCAATGGATAACAATTGCTTTCAATTGAATTCATAAATACTAAAATAAAACTGTTTATGGTTTAAGTTCTAGAAAATAACTTCATGTCTTATAATGAATTGCATTGAATTTATATAAGGATTGAGTTCTTTTAAAATAGACTTTAATTATAATGATAAAAACTTAATTATAATTATTTGTTTTGCATTTTATGCTAATATTAAATCATTATTGAATGGATTGAAAAGTTTTATTAGTCTTGAGATTAAATAGATTTTATTTATTTAATTAAACGAAAGGGTTTTATTCAACTTTTTTCAATAATATTATCAAACTTTAATTGAAATGTATTCAAAAATGTTTACATAATTAGCGCCAAAACCTAATAAAATTATATTATTTTATTGATCGTGAAAAACCCTTTATTTACACTCAATTATAGTATAGACTTAACTTATTTTACTTTATGAAGAGTTGTGTTTACGTAAGCATTACTCATGACTTATGACAAACATTTAAATATTGCATCATTTCTATGAATTTGTCATAAAAAACAATATTTCTATCGATTCATCAAATTTTGAACTAATTTTAATTAAAAATGGATTTTCTTAATGAAAAAGTGAATAATTTGGAAATAATAGTATTTGATTTGGGTATCAAATTATCTAAATTTCTATTTATTTGTCTTAATTATGAGAAAAAAAAACTATTTAAAAATATTTTACAAATGATTTTTGAGAACAGTTTAATTAAAACAATTTTTGAGCCCAGACTATACTCTTTGGCCTTTTTGGGTGGACACACACGTGACGCCTCCCTTTCGGCTGAATCAGTAAGTCTTGATTCAATTGATTAATTTGATATTGATTTCCATTTTTCTGCCATTACTTTAATTGATGACCTCTTTTACTACTTTTATTGCTATTTAACTATAATTTGTTTCACTCATCATTAGTATTAAAAGTAAACTTCATATTAACTCAATTTATTGGCATTTAATTCACTCAAACATCAGATCAGTTTTTGTCAAATTTTTCAACTTTATTACAGATACAAATAATTCAAAATTAATGAAACTTAAGATTGTTTCAAATGCTTAATATTTGAATGCAATCAATATTTATTCATATTTAAGTCAAAGTTTAGTTTTGACGATATTTTTGGCAAATGAAGTAGTATTTCGTCTTCAATTCAAATGAAATAAATTTCAGTAATTGCTTAAAAAGACTTCAGTTTATAATAAATGTTTGGAATAGGAATGGTTTGAGACCTGCTGTGAGACTCAAGAACACCATCAGGTGTTCCATCAAATGCTCACTTTTAATGATTATCTTTTCCTTAACTCAAAGCTCAGTTCGAACTAATATTTCAAATAAATTGCAGAAATCCATCACTTTTGAAGTGAATTAGATTTTAGATTATCTTTTGGAAATCTTGTAATTGAATGCAATACAGAAATGGATTTAACTTTTTGAAAGAATGATTCAATGCTCAAAATGATGAGAATATTAATAATGATATTTTCTGTACTTTTCATCTATTTTGAAATTATTCCAATTCATTAAAAAATTGTTTCGTAAAAATATCACAACTTATGAAATCATTTTATTCATGTTTAACATTTAGTTTTATTAATATAATCGGCTTATAATTAATTTGAAAAATGATTCCTTCATTTGATGCATTTTTTTCTTTAATGAAATACTCAGAGACGGAAAAGTATTCGATAAATTTGGATATAAAGTGAAATATTATCCAGAAGTGCCTGAAGTACTGGAAAAGTTAACGTCATTGGGATATACATTAGGAATCGCTTCACGGTTTGTACTTATTATTAATTTATAATTATTCAAATTCAAAGTTTAAATTTGACTTTTCATCAAATTAATACTTAAGAACTTCAGCCACTGATGAAGCCGAAGAACTTTTGAAATTATTCAATTGGAATCACTATTTCAAATATAAGCAAATATTTGCCGGAAGAAAAACTACACATTTTCAGAATATTCGACAGAAAAGTGGTGTTCCGTTTTCACGAATGCTTTTCTTCGATGACGAAAACAGAAATATTAAAGATCTTCAAATGTTAGGAGTTGTCAGTATTCTTGTCGAAAATGAAGTTAATAAACAAACGGTTAAAGACGGCATCAAAAAATTCACGCAAAACCAAAAATAGCTTCAATATCAAAATTTAAACCTTTCAAAATTCATTGTCAGCTATTTTCTAATTCTTACAAATGATTGTTTTGATAATAATCAAGTTTTTACTTTAATTTAATTTATTATTTATTAAAGATGAACATTATTTAAAAAGTAATCAATTTTTATTTAAAATTAAGCTTCAATTCAATTAAGTTTTTTATTGTGTGTTATAATAAGTCGATTGATTACAAATGAAATAAATCGTGAGTTTTGAAAATATGGACCTAAACAAGGCTTAAAAGAACTATAATTTGTAGAAATATTTTTCTATTGAAAAAATGCCAATTCTTTATAATTTAGTAAATATTGTTTTGTATAATTATGATTACAATTTAAATCAGTTTTTATATATTTAGAAATATTTAGCCATAGGTTCGTATCACATAAATGTCTGTTTCAATGAATGAACATTTTATTCAATTTGTTCTGTTTTATAGACTTTAATAATAAAGTTATTTTAGTTTAAATTTAGATCAATTTCAAAATGACATTTTGGATGATTAGAACTTTTGGTTTTCTTGATTTGACATAAAGGCCAAGATCTTAATATCGATAAATCGTTTATTTGTTGAAAAATATTGATTTAATAAATTAATTTTCAAACTAATAACTCATTTGGATTTTGAAATAGTAATACATAATGATGTCTATTGTCTCGCAGGAAGATTACTGGCGAGCACTACTTTATTACCAGAAACGACAGTATGATTGGATGTCGACTTCATTTCACCTAAAACTATAACATTTAAATATATGTTTGAATAGATTGATTAATTGTAAAGCAAAATATTGATCTGAGAATATTGAAATACCATTATTAGCAGTTATATCGAGCGCTGCCTTCTTTTTAGGCGGTTGTCCTGCAGAGGGGTCTTCAGAGTTTCGTTTAACAGAACCGCTGTGAACCATATATACGTGATTTTCAAAGAGACGATACAAGTTGAATGTCGCCGAACATACTGTACACTTATATGACAGATGAGCCGGTTTTAGGTTTATTTTATGCACCTTTTGGTTAAACATTTAATTTATAAATCAATTAATTATTAATTTAAAATTCAATAAACAGATTAAGAGTGTAATTGAGAGAAAACATTACTTGATTCATATGTGCCACTAATTTATTAGCGAAAACGCGTCCACATATAGTACAACGGCCTCCGTCTTGATTCTGATTAACCATATCCTGCATATTAGAAGTAACCAATCCGTGCGCACCCAATAAATGTCTTTCTAATCCCTGATCAGTAAAGAATCTCCATTGACACTTTTGACAGTTTAGTGGTGGTCTACTCGCCAACATTTTCGGGTGTATTTTAACCTATTATTTACAAAATTCAAAAATATTCATTATAACTAATTAAGGACTTTAACAGTAGAAAACGAAGGCATACTTTATGAATCCATTGCATATGAGTTCTGAGTTGTTCGAGATCTTTGATATATCCGTCACATATTTCACAAATAACAAAAGTCCCGCTCTTTCCTGTCATGTTATCATTGGTCGGTCTCATAGATATCGGGCTATTATTAGATTTGGATAATATATTGGGTTTATTAGAGGTATTGGAATTTTTCATGACAACATTTGCTCCACTAAGAGATGACATTTTGTTGATAATTTGCGATGAATTAGTGCTATTCTTATTATGAATGGGGACAAGTTGTGTGTGACCGGTAGCTGTTGAGAGCATTTGGTATAGTTGTGGCGCAACATTCTTTGATCCGTAAGGGTTTGGCGCCAAAGGAGCGATCGGACGAATAGAATTCCTGTTTAAAATGGTCTGTTTTGGTGGTCTTCCGGGTCCTATTCTAGTGCCCAACTGTTGCTGTTGTACTAAAAACATTTGCTGCTGAAGACCAGTCGGGAGTCCGGGAATGTGCGGCACTTTTGTTGAAGGATTGAGTGCTGCGAAACGTAATGCTTGAAGTGTCGCTTCATATATCTTAATGTCCTCTTGAGTTATAGGTTTAGGAGTAATAGTCGGGAACTCGAGTTCATCGGTTTGATTAAGCAGTTTGTCTGCATTGAAAAACTTGAGACACTTCGTAATATGTGTCGCAGCCTTTGATTTGACGCCTGACTCATACGGACAAACCGGACATTCGTATAATTGCGGCGGAATTTCAATCAAACACTTTTGTTGATGAAGCGCTTGAGTGTGTAATACTATCTGTTTTGGGTCTCGAGTCGCGAATTGACAGTAATTGCACTTATATTCTCGTCTCGGAGTTAAATGAGGATAAGAGAGGTGTCCCTTAAGTACTAATTGAAATTCCGTACGAAAGTCGCAGTGAAGACATTTATCAGTTGTGAATGTATACGAACTGTTGGCTGCACGACATTCACTGTATAACTCATGTTGTGTTTTAAGCTCATCGACTAAATCTTCGACTTCACCTTCTCTTCTAATTTGTTTTTTAACTTTACTGATAGAGTCTTTATGATACCATTGTTTCGCACGACTCAGTCCTAAACCCACTAAAAACTTTCCCACAGAACTCGTATAAAAGTCGGCGATCGTTAACATGTTTTTTGAGTTTTGCGAATTAGCACTTGAGTTCGTTTCAGGTTTTTGTTGAATTTCATCTTTTAGTTTCGCTGGAAATTCATTTGGTCTTTGAATCATAAGTGGGACCACTTGTGAAGGACAGTCCAGTATTGAATCGTTTCCATCAATATCAATGTCATTCCACGTCTTTTTATTGATTGCAATACGCTTTCCAACCTTTAAATACTTTTTCATATAAGATGGAAAACCGGTTTCTTCATCACTAATGTCGGGCGCGATGTCTAACAATTGTTGCTGTTTTGCAATAGAAGTGTTATTTGATGTCTCATCAGTTGTTATCACGTCTTCTTTTCCGTTAAGTGTCGAATCCTTTACATCTTTTAACACTTCAATTTTTGACTTTAGAAGTGATGGTTTTGTTATCGACACAATTGAATTACTATTATCTGAATCATTAGGTGTCTCTTCACGGCTAGACTTCAATAAATCAATACTAATTCCATTGTTAGCGACTGAGACACCAGTGCTCTGACTGTTATCGTCCTCTTCATCGTCATCACTAATTAATATATCCTCTTCTTCTTCTTGTTCTTCATCATCGTCTATATCATTGTCTTCATCAATGGCCACAACATTTGAATCATGATTTTCCTGATTATCCATTGATTCGTCATTAATATCACTTTCTTTGAGAGAACCATTAGTACTCTCACGCATAACAACGTCTTCATCAATAAGTGAGTCTTCCATTTGTGGTGAAGAACAGTCCAACTCTATTATGTCGATTACATTGGTTTCAGCCATTATTTAGTTATCAATAAATATTGTCTTTAAATTCGATATCAATATTGAAATATCAATAATGATAATAATAATAAAACTAATTGATAGTTGAATTTTATAATGATATCAATATATCCGGTGCTCAACAGTATAGCAATAGTTCTATAATAAGAAAAAATCGAATAAATAATCGAATTAATGATCAAATCAATAAAAACAACGTTGAAATAAAATTGAAATATTGATAAATATTAATAATAATTGAATAAATTGACCTCTTATTGAAAAATGTAAATCATAATTAGTCATAAAATGGCTGACATATAAAGACATCCCATAAGCCATTATCCCATTCGATGTAACCCTCCTTTTCCTCCTGTAATCCACGAGAACAGTATTGAGTGAAGAGAGAGGCGAACACACAATTGCGTTGTGCAGAACGCCAGCAATGAAGGGGTCGACAGAAACCGAGTTATCAGACTATAAGACTGTGCGGATGAATGAGTGCCCCATTCTATACATGCTCAACAACTATTGGTTACACGACTCCGTCTACGCCACTGACAATGTTAGTGGCGTTCAACACATGGCTCAGTACAGCATATATTCATTCTTTTATTTAGATTTTCCATTCATTTATTCTTTACTTATTTTTCACATCTTTTCCCTTAATTTTTCTTCATTTTTGATTTTATCAACTAATTAGTTATCAATCAATTATGATTAATGAGATTCCGCCACTTTTTCAAACATGAATTCACATTTTAGTCTTTTTTTTAAATCAAATCTTAATATTAAGCCTAAAAACCAATAAAACACGTTTTCGGGTTTCATTACGAGAATCATCAAAATTAACCTCAATTATGATTCTGTGGTCAGAGAATGACCACAAATATATCATTAGTTTATTATAAATTTAAATTCTACTCAAGAATAGTTCTGAATAGAAAACTGAAAAATTCTGTTAATGTTCGAAATAATTAAATTAATTATTTTCTAAAAAATTTCTAGAAAATTATAGTCAATCTCTTTTGAAAATAAGCGAATTATCGACCAATTGATAAAATCAGAAATTCTAAAAAATCGAGTTCAGAAATAAATATAAGAGTCATTTTCAGATCATAAGCCGGAAGTTGTGTCCGTTCACTATATTTTGAGGTCAAAAAATCCCAAAAACATAAAAAAAATTGAAGCTGAAAAATGTCACTGTAAATAAAAAATATTCCAATTTTTTCGAGCAATTATTTATTCCATAAGTAGTCAAGTTTTTAATTATTTCAATTCAATTTCATTTCAATTTGTTTCTAAAAATTATGTACACTTTTTTCAAGTTTAAAAAATCAATTTTGAAATGTGAAACACTATTTACATAATAAATGCATTGTATATATGAATGAGTTTTTGCTCAATTTTGAATCTATTTATTTATATAATAGAATACCTTCTCTTACATCATAAAAATTTATTCATATCTGACTTATCAATAAAAAGTATTAAACGATATATTAATATGAATCAGAGTTTTCAACAATAGAGTGAATCGAAATTGGGTCAATTTTTGAAATAATATATAAGAAGTATTTTGAAAATCTAAATCAAATTTAGAACTAATTTGAATTATTGAATATTTAGTATTTCAAACTTCAACAGTAATCTTGTATTGAGTTGTTTTTGATTCTAAAAACTTTTTGCTCTCAACTTATAATCAATTTTTATAACTATAGTCACAAACTTATAAACTTTAGCTAAAGATCAAAAGAAATTCTTAAATAAAGTATTGGTAAATGTGTTAACACATTATTATCTTGAATTAGAATTGAAGGTCAAGTTAGAGAATTATCATAAAAACAAAATAATTAATAGATTTAAATAATATTATGACTCAAATAACTTTCAAATATTTTT
>JAQFXV010000856.1:0-17292 GCA_034694065.1 Camisia spinifer
ACTGAGTTTGCGCTTTATTTTGTTTGTTAGACATATTAAAAGTTTTTAACTTTTTCTCAGAGATATGAAGTTTGAAACCTGTCACATTTAATTGACCAAAAATGATAATATTTCCCTCACATAATTGCGTGAATTATTTTATTATTATTTTGAGACTTAAACATTTATATTTTTTCTAAATTAAGTTCTGAACATTTGGAATTGACTTTGATACTATTGAGAAATATAGCAAATACAGTACTATAACTTTAATTTCAACCTAAATAGTTTGAAACTAATATCTCACAGTCAGTCCAGCCTGAATACAATTTATGTCAGTCTCATTCAGTTATACAAATAAAGACAATAGAGTAAAGAAAAGCTGAGTTAATGATTATATTAATTCTCTATGTATAACTTGTTTGTATTCAACGAAGTTGTTTGGCTACATTTTTTCAGATAGGAACTGAATGTATTCATTGCTTTCATAGTAACAAAAATAAGCTCAAGATTTGCAGTCTTGCTCGGAATTTATGATAAGTTAGAGAAAGTATAAGTTATTCAATGCTTTTAGGGATTCGAACTTATTGTAAGTCATCTTAATCAGTATAATGTTATGTAACGATAATACAGATTCGCGAAAATGAGTCGTTTGTCTGACTATTTATTTGATTTATTTGACTCAATTGTATATTATTTTTCTTCAGTTTTGTGTTTATCTTAAGCTTTTCTGCACTTATACTGCATTTAATTTATTTTATTGTTTTTCACTTCAAATAAAAAGAGAATAAAATGAAAGCAATATTAAGCCAGACATAAAATGATTTCACTTATGGTATAGACTTCACGGAAACACGAGTAAGAATTGTCGCAAAATCTCAATTAACTTCACTTATATTGCCATAAAAATAATAGAAGTTCTTTGAAGCAAATTTTATCTTTTTATCATTGTCTTTAAGAATAATTACTTGAAGCATAGCTTCTGAGTAATTGATTATTTGCTTCTATAAATTTCTAGCTCTTTTAATGAAGGAAAAATTTACCTAAATTGGATTGAATTCATTTTAATCTTGTATAAAAACATTCATTTTAGATAATTGCAGTCCTTTTAGACTCATTTATATTCATTTAAAATAATTTAAACGAAAAGTTCAGTTTTTGATGCATGAAATTGTATTTAATTAATTGAAAATGTAGTTTTGTTCAAATTATCTCAAACTATTTGCTTGAAGTTTAAATAATTTACAACTTTTTATAACTTAAAATCGTTTAAAATTTCTAAAGGTCTGTGAGATTCGATAATGAATATTAGTTTAATATTTCCCGAAGAGTTCATTGACTTGTTGGCTTCTACAGTATTTTTCAGTCAGTTTTTACCTTTTTGATCAGTAAAAAGTTTTAAGATTTTATATTATAGAAAATATCCTTAATTGAGACCTTACTTATTTTCTAACTTTTTTACATTTGAAACTTTCATATAACTAAACCCGAAATAAAAATAGATGACATAAGTTCAGTAAAAAATATAATTCAGGATTAATTCTCAAATTTTTCAATAATAAAAATCAGTTACATCTCGAACGCTAGTTTAAAATAAAGTTTGGAAAAGAAAAGTTGACAGATGGAAAATTACCTTTCATAATAGTAGCAAATCTTTTCATTGTTAGAATAAAAAGCTTCAAAAACAATCCTACACACAATCTGATAAGTAAGGAAATATTCTATGAAAACTAGTAACTTATTTATAATTCTATGAAATTTTAATAACTTATCCAAAAATATTAACATATCTTTCTCGAGATTATAAGAGAACACTGTTCATATACGAGAAGAGAGAGCTTTATCTTACATTTTGCTTCTGAAAAGAAGAATTATTTTAAGGAAAAAAGAGATGAGAAAATGTCTCTTTGTTTCAGAACATAATGAAGATTTATGGAAATTAGATTTTATTGAATGGAAGGAAAATTTACAGAAAAAGATGAAGCATATTATGAAGATAATAATTATAATAAAAATTTACAAAAATTCAAATTGGAATGAAAGAAACCTATTATTAAGATGAATCTCAATGGAGAACAATTTTCTTATTCGGGTTCAATTCTTGAATTTATTTTTAAAGTTTAAGCTTTATTTAAACTTTAGAGATAAGTTAACATAATCTTAAAAAGTTTTGATGAATTCCTAATTATTTACATCATTAATCTCTAAATAATAGCTACTATTTTAAAGGAAACTCATTTATCAAACAAAATAGTGGTCTTAATAATTAATTCAGGTCTTTTATTTAATCTTTTTTATAATAATGTGCAAATCATTAATTTCTTTACAAATATACATTTTTAATTAACTGCAGGGAAAACATTAGAAGAAGTTAAATGTACTAAAATTAATGACACAACTTTTAGACTTAATAAATGATAATTCCTTATTCACAATGCTAGTACAGGTACAATCGAGTTCAAGTAATTAGGTATACATAGTTCCTAAAGTGATGGATAGAGAGCAAATTTTAAAAGGTTTTCATTCAAATTTAAAGCATTATTCTTGGAAATAATTATTGCTGTATAAATCACCAAAATTGTTATACTTCCCCTGATTTATCTTCTTAACCATCAGAGAATATACCAGATTGTAATAATTGCATAATTACTCGAACTCAGTTGTAAACTTCTCTGTTCATTGTTTAAAATTTTATCATTTTAATTGATAGATAAAAAATCGAATTAATTTTAAGAGAGACGCATTCTTAAAGTTCAAATATTGTTATACTTCTCCATCTCATCAATCATTACTAAATACTGGCGAAACTCCTTTATTCTTGATCCAAGACTTGGAAAACGTTCAATTCGGGCCATCGAAGATCAAATGAATTTTTTTATGCTAAAAACAAAGTAGAAGTACTTACTTTTTTAAATCATATTTAAGTCCCATCCTGTCCTTTCAGAATTTTCTGTATAACTCGGTTTAAGGCTTACTTCTATAACCTCTTGAAAAAATAAATTTTTCAGCGACCTTGAAATGGAGTTGAAAAGATTTTTATTTTTCAAAAGTATAGATTTTGGAATTGGTCAGGTTGAATAACTTGACCATCAAACATAAATCTAGTTCAAAAGCGAAAGCTTTGGATATTTTTAACTTCCCATTTCAACAGACCAGACGAGCGAATGCATTCTCACCAAAAATTAGGTCGTGTGAACATTTTAAATAATTTATCAATAATTTTTAATTAAAACTCACATCGAAATGATTTATTACTTGATAAAAATTGAGATATTCTATCTGTAGGAATACTCAAATATTCTTAAAGACAATCCATCAAAATTTTGACATAAAAATCTATAAACACCGGAAAAGCTTTTGAAACATCATTTTGTTTTCAATTTTATTGCTTTCAACATTTTATTCTGTGATTTTGATCGGAATCTAAGTTTAGCGCAATCAAGATTTTGTATTACACTATAGGACGCGACTAAAAACATTTTGGCATAAGTTTTATTAACAAATGATACTTAAGTTTACAAATATGTTTTTTTTTTAAACACTTCATGAGTACAACTAATGCTTGTATAAAAAAACATTAATAACTCAATATTTTAATATTTTCTTCAAGGGTTATATAAAAATAAGATTAAATTTTTATGAATGAGTGAAGATCAATATGAAGTGAGAAAACCCAATCCTTTTAACATTTATAATTTTGATCGAATGAATGAACACTTGTACACTTGTCTACAGAAGTTTGTCTAATATAAGACGGTTTGTTTTCATTCATTTAATTTCTATCTCAAACGATAGTCAAAGATCTAATTAGTGAATGTATTTAATTTATATTAGACTTTGAGACAGCTGTCCCTATGGCTCAACATTTAGTCCCTAAGATCACATAAAAAATGTGAATTAGACATGTTTACAATCATTATAATTGCGAAGCTTCTTTGGTTGATTATAATTTCTTTTAATTGATTCGAATTGTTTGCTAATTAATGAAGATAAAAAAGTTGAAAAAATGAATGGTTTCTAATTAAATTTTTCCATTAATTACTTTAGATTCCAATATTCATATGAGAGAGTATTTTTCTTGATGAAAAAAGTGAAATTGAGAATAAAATAAGAAGGCTTCGGTAACATAAAGTATGCGATAAACTAAAACAAAAATTTGATATGTTAGAATTTTTTATTTAATACCTTTTCCAAATCGTAATACTCTCTTGAATATAAATATTATACTGTAAGTTGGAAAAGATCTCTCATACAGAGGTTATTATAAATTTTGGAATAAGAAATCAAAATAAATGTGAGTATGAGAATCATAAACTGGATAAACTAACATGGTTAATAATCAATTTTCAATCATAATATTCAAGTTGAAATGTGCAAAATGGATTGGCTGTTCTTAAAATATAGGATGATAGTCCAAATATTTAGTTATTTCTGGCTGAATCTGAAACCACTGAGATTTAAGGATTAATTCGGAAAACCAACTCAGTCTTTGCCAAGAGGGGGTTTGACCTTAAGAAATTTCATAAACCACTCAAGATTTAATTGAGCTCAGTAAAAATATAGAAGTTCTTGGAAAATAATTTATATTAATATTGTCTAAAGTCAAAATGTTGCTGATCTATTTTTGTGTATTTTTTGCATTCTGGTAATTTAGGGTACAATTTTGGATTTTGAAGAAATTATGAATTTGAGAAAATCTGACTCCTCTGGAGCATTCTGCATTTTTCTCATCTTTCATAGCTTTGTTAATTCTAAATTCTTTGGTGATAAGTAAAATTCCCTTAATTACAAATTCTTAAAAATCTGTATGCAATTTCTTTCCCCAATTCCCATCTTTTTTACTTGAATACCTATTTTTCAAAATTATTTGACCAAATAGCAAAGTGGCGACCGAGCACTGCACTTTTGACTCCTCAATACCCTAGGAGATAGACTTCGGGATACACTGAATTAATAGATAAAGCAGATTTTACTGACTTTTTCGTCTATCCGATAACGTTAACTCTCAAAGATAGTTTCAAAAGTCTAACTTATTTTTCGGAATTATATCTTATGAAAGACAGTATCTCTCAGGAAGTTAACTGAATGAGATCAATCTTATAGGTCGTTATTTTTAGTCCTGATAATTAAAATGAATTATTGTACAAAATTTGATAGAAAGTCCATACTTTTTGCTTCTCTAAATATGTTAAGAAAAGGAAATTAAAGTAGAAAGTAATCAGACTTTTTTCAGACATTTAATTAAAATTTATTTTGATAATATAGATTGAAAAATTTCATGATTGCAATCTTTAAACTTAAGTCTTTATTTTTTTATTCGTCTTTAGAGAGTATAATTTAATGAGTTTTTAAGAACATAGATTTTCAATCTTTTCAAATATAATTCAAATTCCTCATTGTCTAAACCAATAATGCCTAATTTTTTCAGCTCGCGGACCATTCCTTATGGTAGAAAGTGCTAATTGTGTCCAAACAATTTTTCAATCAAAATTGCGCATTCAAACATATATTGGAACTTTGATAATAATAAGCTTAATAACATTCGCAGCTTTCAATTTGTTCGAAAAAACTTTTTTGTTTTGAGGCATTTATGTTGAAATTTTTTATAAATCATATGAGATTACGTTTGAAAATATCGATTATTTTCCTTTTTATTCTCGACAAAATATCGACAAAAATATATATCAGTTCAACTTTATACTGAATAAATTAATTGAGAATTCGGATTTATAAATCCGGGAGTGAAACTTTAATGAATTGTGAATACTTTAACTTCAATTTTGTCTGGGGTGCCTAAAATTTTTTAAATAATGAAAATAAAAAGGTAATATTGCTGTAAAAGGTTTCGAAAAAATCAAAGAATATTTATAAAAAATTTTAATACTATTCCTGTTTGTTCGAATTTTCCCCAAAACGACTTCGATTTATTATTATACTGTACAAGAAGTATAGCTGTCATTATTTGATGTATTAGAAAGATTGAATGAATTACTAGACTAAATTCGTATGTCGCACAAAATTTTACAATATAAATGTTAAAACATCAAAGTTCGATAATATGAAGCAAAGATTGCGTACTGTATGAAGATAATTCAAATCATTTAAAATGCAAAGTGATTACCCAAAGGCATTATTTTCTAGCAAAAATGTTCATCACGAAAATAATTGTGAATGCAAAGCTATATTTAAATCATGTTGAAATAATGTGCAAAATTGGAATCGATTATACCCCACTTCCCCGAATTTCATTTCGCCGAAATTCGTTTTTCCAAATCTCTATCGTCGAATTTTATTTCACCAAAAATTTTATTCACTTGGCCGAATTTCATTTCATTTAAATATACATATTAAACTATTATCTCAATTTGATTATAATTCGTAAAAATTTTTTTATTCACATTCTTATTTAAAAAACATTTCGGTTGCTTTCTATCAAATTTTCTCTCTTGAGATTCAATTGTAACACCTGTTGTTCAAAGCTAGAGTTTCGGCTTAATCCAAATAATGTTTATAAATATACATAAATATAAGAAAATATTTTCGGCGAAGTGAATAAAATTTTCGGGTAAATGAAATTCGGTGAAAAGGATTTGTGAAACGAATTTTCTCGAAATAAAATCAGGGGAAGTGAAAGGATACCATTGGAATCATTACTTGTAAAGTTCAGAATATTCAGACTATAAGTCCTCTTAAATCAGAGAATTAATTCTTAATTTAAATTTTCAACTTATAAGCCTATGATCTTTAAATCTTTAAAATCAATAGAATGTTTTTCCATTTTCATTGAGTCTGTTGTGAATTCTCTCTTCTGAATATGTTGACAGAAACATAGAGTACTCAATTTATTCATGAACAGTGCAGGTAAACTTTTCCATCATTTTATTATTTATTTTCATTCAGTTTGTGTTCTGGTTCTAGAGAGAAAACTTCTGAAAGAACACAGAATAATAATCAATTTTAGAGATCAGAAAACAATTTCAGTAAGATCTTGAGTGAGCTTTTTTAGAATCGAATTTATTCGAAAATATTAAACGACCACTTTATAAAATAAAAATTTCTAAAAATCATTTCTTCAAATCTGTTTAGAGTCTAATTAGTTGGCGATTATTCATCTTTGAATTTTATGCATTCATTTAAAACATGATTATGTGTTGTCAGAGATATAAAGCTTAACTGTCATTGAAAGATAATGTCTGAAAATTGTAAGCGACATAAAAGACATAATATTCAATTTTATGCATATATCATATTTTATGAATAAGAATGTTATCTATCTTTTCCTCTGCATTGGCATAAAATGCATGAAATTCAGTTCTTCATAATCTAATAATGATATAAAACGAGTAATAGATGAGAACTTATAGTATAGAAGATTATAAATATAAAAATATTCTGAACAGCACTTTTGAAACCTTTATTGAATTTGATTTTAAAATAAGTTAACTAACAATCTATGAATCAAAGTTAGAACTTTAGCTTTTTCTAACTATTTTACTATCAAAACTGTCTTATCAATCATTCATTTTTGAGATCTAATTTTGGTTGATTTGTTATTCATTTTTACACTAAATTATTCATAAAATTTTTTTTTAATCAAAACTTAATTGTAAATTGATATAAAATGTAGAAATTGTTGTCATAAAATTGATAAGATATCAAACTTTTGTAAACTAAACTTTTTCCTTTTGAAATTATGAGTTTTTAGTTCAAGGATTTAGGCTAAAAGTTCATAAATTTTGAGATTTCTATATTTGTAGTTAAAAGAGTTAGAAATAAAATTCAATAAAGGTTTCAAAAGTGCTGTTCACGATATTTTTAATTCATGTAGAAAACTTAAGTTGTTTTCAAATGAATTATTAGATCAAAAAAATCTCATTTAACTCACTTAAAGCAAACATTTTAATACAAAGTATGTTTTCAAGTAATATTTAGAATAATATCTAAATTTTTATTATCTATATTATATTATTCAAATGTTTGTCTGTCTGACCGGCTATAGGCTCGGCTCCTGGACATGATAGAGACTCGAGACGGGTGTCATACGAACCAGTATGACCTCAACCGGAAAAGAAAGAAAAAAACCAAAATAACACTTACTCTTAATTCAATATACTGTATATTGAAGATATCAGGCCTAAAAATTTCATTTTGTCGACATTTGAATATTCAGAAAATTTTAATATTTTCATCAGATTTTATTATTCAATTCACAAATTCTTATAAACACAAAATCTCACGAACAGTAATTTTGATCAAATTTTAAATTGATATGAAAAAGCATCAAAATCTGAATTTTATTTTCAAAGAATTTAGATTAAATTTCATGTTAAAATATCTCAAAATGTTTCAAAGAAATACAAAAAATTTGGGGTAACTGATAAGAAAAGAAGCTCAAAATCTTTTATGTTCATGAAATGAGATTATATAAACTTTGAACGAGTTGCGAACGTCAACTGATATTAAGTTAAAAATCTTTAAACCCACTCCATATCACTAAACTTCTTTATCAAATGACAAAAAGCATTCTTTTAAATCCATTTCAAAGGTCTTATTATCCTAAATGAAAAGTTTTTGAATATTGTGAATCATTGCATACTTGATCGAAAAAGACTTTCTCCAGTCCATTAAAGCAGTAAAAAATTGCAAATTGATTCGTATTTAAAGTTGAAAGAGTTTATTTAGCTGGAAATTGAAACCTCTATTATGTAAATTCAAAATTCCAATCGATTTATTCTACACTTCGATTGCGTAAAATTTCATAACAATTGTGTGCATAAAATTGAGTGTTATTTGGTTTTGATTCAAACTCTAGAAATACTATTTCTCTTATTTTTATGATATGTAATAATTGACAATTATTTCTACTGGAATATAAGACTTCAGAAAATACAGAATATGATTGAATAAGAAAAAACAATATATTGATTGGAATAAAACATTATTTTATTCAATTTATTTGGAATATAAAACTTTTGGATCAATTTTACTACAAAAATATCATATGAATATCTAAATTAAATTGAATAAAATTGAATAAAACTGAATAAAATTGAATAAAATAAAATCAGTTTAAAAGAATTGAATAAAACAAAACGATCGGACTTTTATTATGTCGCAGAAAGAGAAAAGGTTTTATATGATTGAAAACACGAGCATTATCTTAATTGCGAACTAGGGTTATGAGTTTTCAAGAATTGTTTTAAGGAAATGTGGGTAAGAATGAAGTTTAGAAAACATATTAACAATTTTATTATTATAGGGATTGATATAAATATTGAAACAATTTCTTGGAGCGATGTTTAAAATCTCGAATATTATGTTTTAAGTGATTAATAATACAATATTTTTGCAGTAATTCATCAAAATATTCACTACAAGTCAATAAGTTTTCAATTATTTATTAAAACATCTTTCATTAGATATCATTTCTATAAAATTATAATTGATTTTTTTATTCATCAAATTTTTATTGATATGTAAATGATATTTAATTGTTTATATTTTTGTACGTAATTAGAGTTTAATGCCTGAGATTGCGCTTCAACTAATTTAATAGAGATCTGAGCATTATATGGAAATTTTCTAAACCTCATTCTTACTCATAGACCCACAAATTATGATTTGAAAAGAAAAACTCTTAACCCTAGTTTGGAGTTCTGGCCATTCGGCAATATTTGGACTCGCAATTCAACTCTTAACCCTAGTTTGCAATTTAGATAAGCTAGCGCTTTCAGCAATATAAAACCTTTATCTCATCTATGAACTTCTGGTTAGTGTTCTTCATCAGCTCAAAGACCCTGAGCTGAGCTGTGAGCTGAGCTGATGACTAATTCTTATCAACTGAGCTTGAGCTGAGCTGAACATAAATAAGTATTAAAAATTGAGGTAATAATAACTAAGTTTGCAAATGAAATGCTTTATTTCCAATGAAAATGATTATTTAATAGTTTTTTAGCAATATTCGAATAATGAAATCAAGTTTTATCTAAAAAAATTATCTAAAACAGTTATTTTCATTCAGCTTAGCTCAGACCAGTTGAGCTGAGCTGGTTTATCAGCTCAATACACTGAGCTTGAGCTGAGCTGAACTGTAAGGCCTGAGCTGTGAGCTGAGCTGACCAGCTCACAATTACTTAAAAACTGAGCTGGTGAAGAACACTACTTCAGGTACTCAATTTAGCATTCATTTTTTCTAAAAATATCTCTCAAAATCATAATAGTAATTCAAATATTAATAATAAAACGAAAAAAGCGAAAACATTATTGAAATAGATGTTCATTTCAGGAAACCCTTGAGTTAAACAAATAGTTTCAATAAACAAGACAAAAAAATTCCTCTTGAGAACCGGTTTTTTCAAAGAATTGAAATGATTGTTGCAATTTTCTGAAATATAAACAGAATAATATTTTCTGGATAAATTATACTCAATTAACTTTTAAATTTCGATTATTATTAACTTATCTTTTATACTTGTATAAAATTTAGATCATCACTAATTATAGTG
Source organism: Camisia spinifer (assembly GCA_034694065.1). Lineage (NCBI taxonomy): Eukaryota > Metazoa > Arthropoda > Arachnida > Sarcoptiformes > Camisiidae > Camisia > Camisia spinifer. Next base: position 10,485 of record JAQFXV010000856.1, read on the forward strand.
GATCTTTATTTTATAAAAAATATTCATTAAGTGATTTATGTGTTCTGCAATTCATATCAAAAATAACTAGAATTGAATTTCTTCTAATTTCAATCAATTCCTCATGAGTTGATATAATAACATCTAATTCTCTGTGAACTTTTTTGAATAGATTTAAGCTCAAATAAACTTGATTTCAGTGATCAAACTCATAGTAGATTTTGTTCAGCTTTGTTTTCAAAAGGCGAGAATCTCTTTTATAACTTATAAACTCTCAAAAGTTAGCACAAACTTGTTTTCATTCAATAGAATTGATGTAATTTTAACTCCTAATCGATAACTGTCTACTGAATTGCATAAAAGAGCCAAAAAAGGCATGAGTTTTGCTTTTGACAGATTTTGATTATGAATATTACTTATCGACTTACAAGTTAGTTATCTAGTTCTGTGTCTCAAGACATTTAAATCTATTTCAAACATTAGTTATCTGTCTTTTTTGTCAGTTTTTCTGTGTTTCAATCTATCTTTTATCCCCTTTTCTCAAAAATTTTTAGTTAGATTATTTAATTTTCCATTAGTTTTGCTTTTTCCTATTCTTCTGGGATATTAAGAAACTTTTTTGTTTTGAATTATCACATAAAACAATTAAATATCGAAGACTTTTACAGAATGATAATCATAATATGATTGTAATTTTCTGCATATATTATCAAAATTATATGGAAAACATTATAAGCAAAAAATAACAAAATTATATAATTGTTTAGAAAAGCAAATTCACGGGAAGAATGCTTCTAAAAGTGAAAATATTGATTTATACCAGTTTTAAGTGAGGAAACGCCTTAAAGCAGTATTAAATTTTTGTATCTGATTTTTGTCTATTTTGAGCTTAGAATTGTTTCAAATTTATTTCTCAACTTTTCACAGACATGGGCTCAAGTTTTTGGGGGATGTGTCGATCTGGGGTTTCTTTAGTTTCAATGGGTGTTCAAAATTCAAATAATTATAGATATTACGAAATTTAAAAAAAATTTCGACTGCATTTAAAAATATAATTAAATCTTATTAATCATTTTCAATTGCGATAATCTCTTGGAATTTAATTGAATAATTAAGAAAAATTGAGAAATAAATTATAGAATGGCTGAAAATTGAAATATTATTAAATTTTCTTAAAAAAATTACTTAGAATAGTGAAGCATTGAATTTATCATTTAATCAAATTAGAGGATGGTCAAATTTACTCAATATTCAAAATAATCGCGAAGGGCCAAGCACTAGATTTTGGATTTCAGATATTCTTAGGGGGCATTTACACTAATAGTACACCACTCAATGTATGGCTTTTTGACTCAAAATTTTAGTTTTCTTTGACAAAAGTAATTCGATCCCAAAATCTCAGGAAATTATTTTTTGTAGAATTTCTGGAATGGAAGTTAAGCTCTCAATCAATAAGAAATGTTTATTGTGTTATTGAAAAAAACCTTTGAAAGTGAGAATATGTTAACAAAATTTCTGAATAATGCTATTTTAAACCAACTCAAATCATTTCTATGAAATAGTTTACATTTCTTGTGACCAAATGTCAAAGTTTTAAATTTTATTTAAGAATATTATAACTTTTTACCTAATAAAACATGTTTTTATGTTGTCTCGGAATGATTTTTTGCCAAAGAATATGATTCTATAGTATTTAACTATTTAAATACATTTATTCTGACACTGATTTATAATGAATTTCCTTTCTATAAGTTTGAAACAAAAACTTTTAAAAATACTTTAGATAAAAACAATTTATAATAAAAAAATATCGAATCAATAAAGTGCAATATTGAACAATTTCCACATAACTTTAAAAACCATATAAACTTGAATTCTTCGATTGATTTTATTTTCACAAAATTTGATTTATCGAATATTTATGGCTAAAAGTTTTGGTGAAAGTCAGTCGAGACAGCTCTATAGGTGACAAATAGTTTGATATTATTGTTTTCTATCCTTTTTTCTATTAAATATGAATTCATGAAAGAAATATCCAAAATTACAATAATTTTCAAATCAACTTAAGTTTTCGGTCAAAGACATTCTTAAAATTTCTTGAAAATAAGATGGATTTTATTAGAGATTGCATTCTCGAAATACTTTTTTCCTTAACTTCTTTAGATTTGAAATTGAAATAATAAACTGTGATAGAGATGCACTTTTTACTTATGAAGCGTTCAACACATAAAACTATCATTTTGTTAATTCTGAAACTATGATTCACAAATTTCTCAGTGCTCTCGAATATGCTTTGTGTAACACTTTGTTCAAGAAGTTTTATTGCTGACAAATATTGAAAAGTTATGCAAACAATTTTATCCACAATAAATACATGAAAATTTTGTCAAAGCTTAGGACAAAATTGCAAAAAATTCAGGGTTTTCTTGAAAAATTGCGGACATTTTACATAAATTCTAATCTATTCTAATAGAGTCGCAAAACCTAAATATTTTTGACAGTTTATTTTTATTTAGAGTTAAACAAGCAAGAATTTATAAATAAATTACAAAAATTTATTTAAATTTCTCAAATTGATACAATACTTATTATGCACTTTATCACTGAAGACGCTTAGACTCATAGCCATAAAAATTTACATATTTATATAATTCAGGAATAAATTGAACACTTGTTTTCCTCATTTGATTCAGTATCCAAAGTAGGCTTAAATAAAAAACTTGAATTTTAAAGTTGTTTAACTTGGAATAAATGATGAACAAGGAGAGGGTGTACACCTTCAAGTGATTTAAATAAATGTAGTGCTCGGTCTCATCCATGCTTTTCACTTAAATATAAAAAACAATGAAAATTTTGGGAATAAATTGCATTTGTGTATCACTAGTGTTGCGCCCTTTTAGAATTTAGATCTTTAACACGGACTTTAGACTTGAGAAAATCCACATATCTTCTCAAGTCTAAGAAGGAATGTCCGCTTCCTGTCCGAGAGATATCTTATGATCTCATGTGCCATTTTGAATATGTTATTTAGATTGTCTAAACTGTTTGAAAATTTTGGGCAAATAGCCCCTCCCCATCAGAAATTTTACTTAATGAAATTTAATGTATTTTCAATTACAAAATCTGAAACGCTGTAAAATTGCATTTTTCTGCGATTGGTTGTCATAATCTATATTTGATTCATGTGGAATGATCAAAAAATCAAGTTTATTCGAAGTTCTTAACATAATATTTGTGAAAACAAATTTGTATTCATTGCTGAATCGAGATTTGGGTTATCGATTGTCATAACAAAAAGAGCCCATTTGCCCGAATTTTTAATACAATTTAGACAAACAAAATATGGCCTTCAAAATAGCGTATGAGATCATGAGATATCTCTCGGACAGGAGGCGGTCATCCCTTCTAAGACTAAAATCCAAAGCAATTTTTTACTTTAAGACCTATACAAAAATCATGAACATACAAAACTGTAATTTTAGTAATGAGTGTCATAAATCAAACGTTATACTAAAGCTGCGCTGCTTTAGATTTTATACTATTTAATTTTTGCTGCGATTATTTTTTTGAACTCATTGATATGCTTCAAAATACGAGTAATTCAATAAAATTAGCAAAAAAATCAAATTTCAATGTCTAATCTAAAGTCTAAAGCTCTAGACTAAGTCCAAATCTAAAGTCCAAACGATTTTTAGATGTAAGGTCCAAATTTCAAAAAATCTTTAGACATTAAGTCTAAGTACTAAAAATACACTCCTTGGAAAGTTGAGTTTATTCATCTCCGCCCACTTTCTATTGAAAATATTCTTACTTAGCACTAAAATAATAATACATAGCATATCATTTTATAAAATTTCTTGCATTAAATATTTTTAGATAACCGAATCGTGAACTTATCCTACGCTCAACTGAAAGTACATTTTAAAAAAGTTTAAATATTTATTTAGAAGTGTTTCACAAACTAAATACTCCATTAATGCTCGAAAAACCGAGTTATGTGATATGATTCAGTGCGCAAAGTATAAAAGGATAGAGTTGAAGAAAATAAAATCAATCAAATGACTCGATCTTTCAAAAAATCTTCACGTGTCAGAAAAATTTTCTGAGTAAAAAATCATGTCTCAAAGATAATAAAATATAAGTATATTTATTTTTACCAAATTTTCATGTCTTTACATTTTCAGTAATAGCAAAGATTTTTCGCGAATAATACGATTTTTATGACCAGAGAATGTTTTTTCGATCAAAACATTAACTCAATAAATTTCTTTAGTAGTAAAGGTTGGTTTGAGAGTGCAGTCGAAACCAAAAAATAAAGTTTTTGAAAATTATGATAAATTGTGATTTTAGAAATGCATTTATTGTGAAGCTATTTTGACAAACAATGCTTATAAAAATATGAATTCCAATATGAATAAAAACAAATAATTAGTTTAGATCAAAATTCAAATTAGTTTCAGGAATTCGCATAATTAATCATTTAGCATATCTAATCGTATTATAAAGTTACCATAGCATAGCATATCATTAATCACATATCCAAGCATCCAGTGATTGATAGAAAAATTAATGCATTTTCTGTGGTTAGACTCTCGATCCCTAACTCAAGCTTAAGGCTCGTGATCACAACTCTAGAAATATTAAAATACTGAAAACGGTTTTGCTCACTACGCGAGCAATAATAAAGCCCATTAAAAATTTTCCATAGAAAAGCATTTGTTCGGTAACTTGGCCACTGGCCACTTTTCGGAAATTTTTTCCTTTGAGTTCCGGTTTAGGTCATAATGGTTCTAACGACACCAAGTCTCTATCATGTCCAGGGGCCGAGTCTATGAAGGGCCAGAGAGACAACTTTTGGATAATATAATATACTAGACTGGGTTTTGCTCGCTACGCGAGCAATAATAAAGTCCATTGAAAATTAAAAAGCTCGTGTTCGCCTCGTGTTCGGCTAAATTTAGTTCGGTAACTTGGCCTCTGGTCACTTTCCGGGAAAAATTTTGTGTTTGTGTTCCGGTTCAGGTCATACTGGTTCGAATGACACCGGTCTCGACTCTCTAGCATGTCCAGGGGTCAGACAGACAGACAAACAAACAAACTTTCGAATAATATAATATAGATAAATAGATGAACATTAGTATTTTTCTACATATATTTTCTATAGATTTTATTCATTAGTATAATTCAGAAATCATATTAAAAGAATAATTATTGAGTTGATTAGCATATTATATTATTCTATACTATTCTAATTATATTCATCAAAGCATGAATATGTGGTAAAAGCATTAAAAAAATTTTTCATTTGCATAATAATAAAAAGAAGATAATAATAACCTGAACTAACATTACTATTGAAAGATCGCAAAATCTAAAGCCCAACAGCTTTTAATCTAATTTCCAATTAAAATAAGAATAGCTGTATTTAATAAACTAAACATAATAGCATGTAAATTTCAATGACAAATAAAATGTATTTATTTAATTTTTCAATCCTTACTATTCTCATATTTTGTCAGTTGCGAAAAATACATACCAGTAGTAAAATATATTAATTTTGTCAATTTATCTAATGTTAAACAAAATTTACTTATTGGTAATAACATAATATCATAGTTTAATGCTATTACTGAGTAACAGCTACAGTAAATACAATCAAATCTGCATTTTTAAAATTTGAAACCATTTTCACTTATTTCTGAATTTTTAAATTGAAGATTATTTTCTACAGTTCATACTTCACTGAAAATATTATATACAGTAATACTTTTCTGGTTATGTTTTTTGAGAGGCAATCTCTTCACTACTCCAATAATAAAAATGTAAACATTAGAATTTTACTCAAATTTTTCAACATTAATGCAAATATAAAACTATTTGAATTTGCTATTTCCATAAAATTGCCGAATATTGAATTTTTTAAAAGCGATTCTGTGTTAGGCAAAAGAGACATAATTGAAATCAGAATTTCAAACTCGAGCGTTATTCGTAAGTCTGGAACCAAATTTTCAATTTATCAAAATTAACTTTTAGACAAGCTTTCAAACGAGATTTTGGATTATAACTATTTATAACTTTATAACAAATTTCAAACATGAAGACTCGAAAGTTGATTGAGCTTTTACTAAAAATAAAAGCAAAATTTCACGCAATGATTGCAAATATAGAGTTGAAATGAAAATTCTCAAAGCAGGCTCTCCTTCATAGAAAGTTAATTGCATTTTGATTTATGTAGTTGTGGGTAAATCTAGTAATGATTTGGATGAGAGAAAGTTCAGAAACATTCATCAAATTTAAGTTTAAGTAATGAGTTAGACATTAATTATTTCGTATCCCTTTAAGAGAAAATAATTACTTTAGCAATAAAAGAATATATCACTGAAATCTAAACTTTATTTCTTATTCTTAATTGTATTGAAATTTAAAATTCATTAACAATGATTACCGGTAATTTTCAACAATTTTGTAGCACTTTCTGACTATGAAAAATTTAATGTTAACACTATTTTAACAATTTTCAAACTTTTCATTTAAATTATAAATAGAATAACTATTTAAGAATTAGTTTCTTCTCTCGCACTCATAAGCAAGAAGTTATCTATTGAATAACTCTTGCACTCAAGAGATTACATTCTCAAGTTGTAAAATAGATTTCATAAATACATAAAGAGAATTGAAATTAAAGTTTGATAAATCTTCGGCTAAAATATTCAACATAATTAAAGAAAATTCAATATTTCAAAGTTGATGAGCAAATGAAAGGGAATTTGGAAAAAGTTCATCTTCAATAAGCATTTTAAAACATTTTTCATAAATGTTTTATCTGTAT
>JAQFXV010000857.1:0-17251 GCA_034694065.1 Camisia spinifer
CCCTGACCCAATCCCTGACCCAATCCCTGACCCAATCCCTGACCCAATCCCTGACCCAATCCCTGACCCAATCCCTGGCCCAATCCCTGTCCCAATTGCTCTCAATTTATTATCAATGAATTTTGATTGAATAGAATACTTATGAGCATGTAATCCTGTTTGAGTCTTATTTTATACCTAAATTCCAAAGAACTGTTGTTTATATTGAATGAGTTTTTACTGATTCCCATGTTTTACATGGTTCCAGATTTTACTCCTCTCCAACTGAAAAATTAATACTCAAACAAGTCTCACTTGAAATGATCGATGCATTCGAAAAACTCGTAAATATTTGATTTGATTCTGTTATCAAATCATATCCAGTTTACTTGAATTATTTGATTGAGAGCTAAAATTTGATTGATTTAACCGTCAACCGAAACAATTATTTGAATGACGTTATTTTCCTTAAAATGTTAATATATATAATATAAGTTAATTCATGATTTATAATTGAAAAGTCAATTCATGATTTAACTTTCAATATGAAGAAAGTTATATCTTATTATTCCGCATAAAGTCTGGTTAAAGTAACTTTTTATTATGCATTCTCTTATATCCTACTCATCCTCAACATCATGAATGAAAATAGACAGTTGCTATCAGTTACGTTTGTGTAAATAATTTTCCATTGATGACACTTTACATTTCGCAAACTATATATATTTTACTAAAACTTGAGCGTCATTGCAATGTTTACTCGTTGGCCAATAAAATGAGTTTAAGTCTTGATATTCAAAAGACTTTCAAAATCAATACTTTCAAAATAAAGTTTACAAAATTGTTGTGTAATTGAAAATGAGTTGTCGAAAAATGATTTTGAATCTATTTCTTTACTTCTATTCAGATATATTTAATAATCATTAATAAATGATGTATTACAATGACTTTTGGAATCTATTACAATGTTGGAAATATATTTGTTTTTAGATTTGAGAATTCTCTGTCCTTTAAGTCTCTTCATCGTTGACAAAGAGTTTTAAGAGTTTTCATACTTTTAAGAGAGTATTATGATTATTAAAACTATAGTTGAAATTGAGTAGAACGCTGAAAAACTTGAACATCATTTTATCAATATTAAAATTTAAAAAGATTAAATTTTAGATTCAATAATTACCTCTGATAAAAATTTTCAATAATTCTCTGTTCACATAATATCTTTGAACAGATGCTCTGTATTATCATTAAATATTTGAAAAATTCAGATTTTAAGTTCTACTTTGCATTAAATAAAACTTTAATACCTCTCTTATTTTTATATAAAAACTATGTCACTTATCTATAGTTTATAATTTTTGTTTCTCTTATTCAAATTATAATTATTTGGCAAAATTAAATCTGAACAATCCTTTGAATAACCAAAAATTGTTTTTATTCATAATTAGTATCAATATATGAATTGAAAAATGACTTTTGACAATCTTAAGGCGTATCCGTGAAGCATTATATTTGACTATCGACCTTTTTTCGTCTATAATTTAATGATAATGTTGTGTAATGTGTCTATTCTTTTTGTTATATAACTTATTTGAATTGAATGTAAAGCTCATATTCTTTATATAAAAGGGCGTGATATGAGTCTAAGCTCTAACTTCATATACAGCATAGCATAATAGCTTTGTAACAGTATTAGTGAAAGTTTGCCAACTATTTACCTTATATTGCTATTCATTTTTTATTATTTTATAGCATAAGATAGCACTAAATAAATTATTTTCAGTTTTTGTTACAGACAATTAGACAGTTAATCATTGATTTTGATTCCAATTCTTAACAATTCTTATTTTAATGAAAACTGAGCACATTCTACGAAAAAAACTCTAATTTTTTTTATTTAAACCCATCTTTAAACTGCTAGACCAGAGAAATCGATTAGAAGAAAACATAACTTTGATTTATTACAATTCGTAAAAATGGAATAATATAGCCAATGACTTTCGATGCAATTTTTTTTGAACCAATGGGTTTCAAAACATTTTCACCGAAACTAATTTGAAAAGATTTCAAAGAAAATAATAGTTAGAATTTAATATAAATATGAATTGGATTTTAATTAATAACTCTAATTTATAGACTTATGCAAAATTGGAATAAATTTGCCTTAAAAGTATTACTCCATATTTTCGAGATTGTCGAGATTCTCGATTTTATCTCAAAATTTTATTAAAGAATTCAAGTGTAAAAATATTTATTAATTTATTTCTAAAATCAAGTATTATCTCAAAATATTGTCAAAAAGTAGTTAATCATTGAAATACTTGTAATTTTTATTCAAAAATACAACTTTATAACATTTAAATTGATTTAATTTTGAATGAAAATGCTGTTATACTTTCATCTATTAATCAAAATCGATTCATTCGGTAATAGAAAAGTTAGAAATGCAAAAATTTATGATATTGTGAATGTTCAGTTATTTTTCAGTTTCATTCGTTGAAAATTTGGTAGTCTTTGTGAATTCGAGACTCACGTCAAACTCAAGTCACAGCTCAATTAAGTCGAGTCACAAACTCAACTCGACACAAATTAAGTCAAACTTCAATTGATACTTAACACCAATCACTACTAAAAATATAACATGAAATTTAACCAAATTTATATAATTATTATAAGAGTTTTGAACAATTTCCGTACTTTTTTAGTTATTAATTTAAATATTAAATACATCTGTAATTGAAATATTTGTAAAATATTTGAATAATTTAAAATCGAAATCTATCGAATAGAGGCCAAATATTCTATAATTTATCGATTAAATCTAATTTTTCACTCATTTTGATCGAAACCAATTTAATTCTATTTGAATGCAAAAACTTAAATAGCATTGAACAGAGCCTTATCTATGAACACATACATACCTAGAGTATGACTACATAATGGATGAAAATATCGATTTTTGAAGCGAAAATACAAAACTCATTCTAACATACTATGGATGGTTTGTATTTCATATAGAAATTTTGTTTGAAGGATAAAATGCCAGTGAAGAAAATAAAATCGATTTTTTGCATTAAATTAGTGAAAATCAGTTGAAAAAAAATAGAAGAAATAAAAAAAGGAATTGTTGGCCAATTTTCTCATTTGTTGAAGGGATTGAATAAAACGAATGATGAAAATGTTGTAATGAAGCTCATAGAAAGCCAAATATATGGGATGAACGGAATCGATATTATTATTACTATTATATGTTATGCACTTTTTTCTCTGACATCACAAACTACATACACTACAAGTAACTGTACTTCATATTTACGATATTTATAGATAAATTAACCTTAAAAGTTGTATATTCTTTAGTCTTCAGCTTACGAGTTAGTAAGTTATGAATTGATCCAAAATAATATATTAGAGTGATTTTTCTTGTTTTCTTGTTAACAATCTCTTAATGTGAAATCAATTTCACACTGAGATTTAGAACATATTTTAAATATTCTGAATCTAAAAATGATAATTAGTTAGGAAAACATTGCTTGGTCTTAATTGTCTTTAATTATTCTCTGTTTTATTTCTCAATTATTTAAAAAGAGTTTATTTTAGATTTACTTTCTTTTTATTTTCTTATGTATCAAATGAAAGGAAATGGCATTTCCTGTGAACCAGTTAGGTGTTCCACAAAAGTAATCAGTAGAAGGAAAGTAACTCATAAAAAATATACTTAATATTCATTCATTCTATCTTATATACAAAGTATTGTTCTATCTTTTAATTTGCTGTTTTATTGTTACAAATAATACCTTGTGTTTGAAATTCACGGGCAATCAGTCTTTGAACAGAATTCTCAATTTGAATATCATTTTAAAATCTTTAATTACTCAAAAGAATGGAAAAATGGAAAAGAAGCAAAGTATTTAACTAAACTAGATTTCTATCATGATAAATAATGATGCTTTATAACTAGAGATGTTATTTTTGGTGGCCACCGATTTTTTCATGGTATTCGGTAATTAGCGGGGAGGAAGTCTAACAACTATATAAAGTCCCTATATTACTAAATTTATCGATTTGAAGCCACCGCCAAATTTCAATTTTGCCACCGAAAATACCGATTTCTTCTATTTTATGCAAAAAATTTATTTTTATTCACCCAAAACTGGTGTGATTTATACTATTTCCTCAGGAATTTCGATAGGATTAATCTAGATCATTTAATTAAATAAGTTTGATGAGAATTTCTCCAATTTAAGTTTAGTTTAACACTTTTTAAGATCTTATTCCTAGAACCTTGAGTTTTGAATCGTTGTGATATTTTGTTAATAAATTTTTCAAAAAATTTACTATAATTTTAAAAATGTTCATTCAATATTTAAGTGATATTTGTCAATAATTTTTTCAAAAAGATACCATTTTAAAACTTAGTCTTCAATGAATTATAGATAGCTATATTTCAAAGAACAATGATATATACTTGAATTCACTTCTGAAGATCATAACTTGAATTTCCGCTTCAGAACAGAAAATGCACCACTGGTTCGGTAGAAGTTGTAAGATCTTTCTCAACATATAAGGCTATATTCTATCCGATAAAAGACATAGTTTTTTGGAAGAAAATATTGAAAAACTTACTTTGATCAAGTTTAATTATTTTCTCTAATATTTAAATGAGAATTTGTTTTTGAAAATTTTTTATTCTTCATTAATTTTATTTTAATTTTCGATAAAATTCATTTTTTTCAACCGAAAATAGCTACCGAAAAAAAGAAGTTTTTCCCACCGAATACCGACCGATTTTCAGTGTTTTTAACCACCGAAAGTAATACCTCTATTTATAACTGATGGATTAATTAAATGAACTAATTTTGATGCAAACATTGGGGTATTTAATTAGTAATGCTCAATTGATTAAATGAATTATCTTCCTAGTATATCAAACTTTCATAGCTAATCGAAAATATTATATAATTAATATTAAAACCTCATTACCATAATTTTAGTTCTTTCACTTATTTGATTTCATGTTTGTCATTAACTATAGATATGTTTGGATTGCATTGAAATGAAATACTTCACTGATCTATCAAGTTTAGGTCCATTTAAATTGTATTATACTTGATTTTTATTTGTTAAAACTTTGCTCACCAGTCAATTGACAAAAAGCAATTTACAGTATTTTATACTTCACATTTTGTATATCACAAACGTATTGAAATGACCCATAAGTTACTTGAATTTATTCTACATAAATGAGTTTGAAGTAATGACTCATTTATTTTAGAAATCAATATTAACAATAACGTGCATAAAAATAGGTCAGAAAAGAGTTTTTAGTTATTTATCTATTATATGTTTACATTTCCTGCTCAGAAGCTCTTTTCAAAAGCACTTTGAATATGGTTCTTATTACTCAGAACTCAGTTCTCAGACTGAATAGTGAAATAATATCACTGATATTACTTCACAGTGATTTGCGATTCAATTACTTTCTTTGTTTAATTTTATTTGAAGCTCATTTATGTTCGTGCACTTATCTAAAAATCAATATTGGGAACATATTCATCTAAATAATTAAACTTAAACAATCAATTATTTTTTCATTTGTTAATTTATTAATTTTACTGTTCAACCATACAGTACCCTAATTTGTCCACATTTTTCATGAAAGGATTCCTCCCAGAAATTCTCCAAATTTAAGGTGGGTCCACAATTTTATACTTTTTAAGGATATTTATCTTAATTTATTCTAAATGCGAGAATAAGTGAGACCATCCTCAATTTAAGGTGTTCCTTAAATTCAGCCATTTTGGGGGACTTATTATCTCAAAATGGGATAAACTTGGGATTTACATATAGAGGTTCACATTATTCTAAAATGAGAATCACAGAAACAAATTTTCAAATCATAGCGACCGTCCAATAATTTAGTTTTAATCTATTTATTATTAAAAATGATATAACCATAAAATATTGGAACATTCTTTCTTATTGTTTATGATTATCTAACAAACAAATCTGTGCGAAACTACAAAATGCAAATCAAAAACTTACATAAAATAATTTGTGACTCAAATGTGTACAAACGCTATTTATCGCTCGATAAAAAGTGAAATCGGTTCTCTTACTCATACTCTGAGAAGTATTGTTGTTGTAATACGAGAAATATCCCATAATACCTGATTGGATAAAATTGAATATAAGCATAAAGTATATCGCGATTCGCGAATAGCGTTGACAGATAGTTTTTAGTAATTCCTTGGCTTTTCAATATATTCTTTCATTATTCTTATACATTCCTGGACAAAATTTTCAAAAATATCATAATTGAGATTTATTTTTGGAAAAGTGAGAGCATTTTTACAATTTTATAGTTTTAAATTTAAACTTTTAATTGTATTTTGAAGTTCTAGTTAATCGATCATTGTTTGCGGCTTTAATTTATTTAATTTCATAAAATTATTCTGTTTGAAAATAATGAATAATTCAATGATATCTTTATATAAATATTATTTGGTATGAAGAATTCAACAACAAGAAGTCAACAACCTTTTTAACATTTAAAATTTTGATTAATTTTACGTGACTACTGAAGATTCCCATCCCTTAAATATTTGATGAATTCTTTACATTATTATTAAAGCATAAGAGTCTAAATTGAAAGGAATAGAGAAGAAAAAATAGATTATCAGGCAATACAAATTCCCATTTCGTGTGTTATTTCTTTGAACCTAAACATTTGCATTAAATATACAATTGGTCTCATGTGAAATATTATTCTTTCTATAAATGTAAGCATAATAAAAAGGACCTAAAAATTGAATACTCAGTGCCCAATAGAGTCTCATTCAAAGTAATAATTTTGGATAAAAGATGTGATGTATATCATACATAAGCAAGTGTACAGTATAGTACCCAATTGTAAGGTGGTGTTTATCTGGCGAGAGTCAATGGGAGTCATTGTTTTATAAGGAAACATCTTCTACAATTTTTCCATAGTATTTTATTTTCAATTTTTAAAAAATCAATTAATTTTTCTGTATGTCTTTAATATATAACAGATCAAATTTTTGAATTGAAAAGATAAAATATCTTGAAAATATTAATGAAAGTTTCAAGATATTTGTACTTTAAAAACTACAAATTTATTTTTAATAATTATTTTTTATGAACTTTTTATTATCTCGAAAACTCTTAGAAATTTTTTATTTCTCTTCAATTTTACTGAAAAATTGTTCTGAAAATCAAATACATTTTGAAAAAATGTTGGGGCAATTTTTGAGCTTTGAAGGTAGGGTCTAAAACCACATTCACCCTCTCATTGCTTATATATGATGTATATGGGTTTCCGATTAAATTATAAATTAATTTGAGAACTACTGAACGAGTTTTGAACATCTCTTGTTCTTTTGTGCATCTGTAATATTCTTTTGTGTTTTATTGTGTTCAACAGTATACAGTATTGCCATTTCATGCAATCTTCTGATGGCATCACTTCCAGTGTTGTAAAACCTTAATGTCATTTTATTTGCTGTGAAACAATTTGTCTTCAAGAATAAAATTTTTATAACAATGGACAACAACAACAACAACATGTCGTTTGATTGTCTCATTTTAAAGGGTTTCGGTTTTGCATATTAAACACTTAATTATGGTTCACAAATTCAAAGTGAGAGTAATTACTAATTAGTTCTAAAAAGTGTTTCTTTGCCAGTAACAGATTGTATTATTTATGTTTTAAACACCATTTAATTTCTAAAAATAAGTTAATTTGATATTCAGGAATTAATATATGCGTAAAAACTAAAGACATGGGTGAAGTATACTATTTTGTTGAAGACAAACTTAAATGGATGCACAATACTTAAGAATATTGACAGATCTGGGGTAAAGGTTCATATAGAGTATTTATATGTTTAATGTCCACAGTAGTTCATGTTGAAAATTTTAAGTGACAAAGTCTTCTTGCAGAGCGATTCAATTTCTATTGTTTTACATTATTATTTATTATTCATTAAATCATAAAACATAATGTTACCAAAGTTTTTATTGAGAATTAATCACCTAGCTAAATCTATTTTGAGATGATCTATTAAGATCTATTATGGTTAGAAAAGTATCTTTTTAAGAGTTAAAATGCGGGGTTTCATCAACTTCTCTAATTATGATTTGCAATTAAGAATAATAAATAGTGCAAATAAAGTTTAGTTGATTTTAATAACTTTCAATTGATTAGATTCATCAAATTAAATCTGAATAACTGCATAACTTCGGAAATATAAACAAATGTTCAAAAATCAAGGTTTCAGTTTGCATGACATAAAAATTTGAAATTTCAGAAAAACTCGAAGCTTGAATTTGGTTAGAAAACTATCTAAATTAATAATCCAAATATTTACTTAATTTGGGCTTAAATATTCATAATATAGTATATTTCTACAAGATTTTAATTTTTCACAAATAAATGAAACTTATGTTTCAAAATACAAATGTTAATTGAATCGCAAGTAAATATGTACTAACAGTTAATTTTGATTGTTTTGATTGCTTAAGTTTAACATTAAATTTACATAACATCCAATTCAAAACCATATTTTGTTTGTTTGTTTGAAAGAATGAATGTTTCACTTCAAATTCGATTTAATAAATTATTATAAAAAATTTTACTTTTTGCAAATTTAGATAAACAGCTATCAAGTTTTTAAAAAATTAATCTAATTAATTCAATACAAAGATTAAAAACTTTCTTTATTAACTCTTTAAATTTATACAATTTATAGGTTTAGGACTAAAAAGATTTTTTTCCAAACTTCTAAATAATAACAAAATATTTATTATTTAAATATGAAATATTTAATGTCGAATCGGAAGTCAAACCATTGATAAACATATCACGAATGTTCGTACGACTTCACACGTGAATTTTATTTTCTACATTTGACCTAAATCTATATTTTTTCTGTTTCTTTTTTATTGCTTGAAACGAATGCTCTCAAATGTTTAACAATAGCTTTTACCTGAAATATGATGCGAAATAATGCAAAAAGTTGGAAACTTTTAAGAAACCATTTTCTCGGTTTAAATCTTAATGCATTCATTCAAATACTTTAATACTAATACATTTCAATGTATAATGTTTTCGATTCAATTTAAATCGAAAATTTCTTTCAAAGTCTATAATACTTTATTACTTTCAAAAGCTAATAACGAATAATTATACCAATCAATGACTCTTTTGATCATCTATTCAATTATATAGAAGTATATTAGCTGCCATTCTTTGTTTTTAATTTTAAAGTAAGTGATTTGCAATACAATAGCTATTTTTGTCAACAGTATGAGAGAAACCGACAGTGAATTTAGTGTTCGATTATCTGAAAAAGTGAAATTCATTAGTTTATACATTTAATAACAGTATTAGTCATTAACATTATTTCTTGCGTGAGTAAAAAAGAGTCAAATATATATTCCAGTATAGGATTGAACAAAGAAAATAATATCCACTCTTATTCTTGCAAAGATAGGAAGGATATCATAAGTTAGGAAATGGTTGTAAGAATCAGTCAGAAAACTATTTCCATTCAATATTATCGATGTTCATAATTATTAGCTGGAGATATGAAACCAATCAAAATGAATGGTTGGATACAATAGATTAGTTGAGATATTACATTGGTTGAGATAATATTACATTTATTTAATATGAAATGTTGTTGAAAAAATTAATTTCTTAAAATTAAAAGTCAATTTTTCTATGAAAAGTTTTTAATATCGTCTATGAGTTACATTCTTTAATTTGATGAGAGATTTGATCGTAAATCAATTTTGATCTAATATGACATTTTTGTACGTTTTCACTATTCACACATACATAATCAAAGGGTTTTAAACTAAAATCAGAATGTTCTCTTTCATTCTTGAGAGGTTTCATTTTAGTCAAACTCTTCTCAATTGGAGGCAATTTTTTTTAACCAAAGACATCAAAAGTATATAATTTATATACTAAGTTAGTAGTACTGGTAATACTTTATTTATTGTATTGTCAGTAACTATCAATTGCAAAAGTAATTCGAGTGAAACTTTTGGTGTTATTGACAGAATATTTTTGTTTTTACATAAACTTTACTTTCACAATAAAAGCATTCAGTTTATTCATAATATGATTTTGCCGATAAAATTAATAAATAGACTGAAACAATGCAATAAAGTATTGCTATAAATGTTTTTAATACTTTGTAATATTTGAATGAATGTTTTACTATGCATTGACTACCAGTTAGTAATATAGTAGAGCAAAAACTAAATGAATAGTTTCAATCAATTCTTTAATGTCTTCAAAAGTCAATTGTTTTTGTTTTCATTAAAACGTTCACCGAATCAAATAAATCCTCAGTTATTCTGTATTAAATTAAACTCAATATTCTTGTGTTGGTTTTATCGTTAGAATTATTTGAAATTTCGTGAAAATAAAATATGTCTATTCTTAAGAATCTATGTTTGAAATATGAGACAAAAGTTTACAATTGGTCTCACAGAAAAGGAATTGTGTGAACCACTGTTTGTTTTACACCTCTAGAGTTTAACGTCATCTAAAGATTTGGTGTCATTTCAAACATTTTATTGCAATCTTGAGCGTCAGCTATTATAGTATTATCGATCTGAGTGTCAGTCAATTCAATCTATGAAGAGTGTACAGTATTAAGACATTAATGACAATATGGGTTAGAATTTCTTTCTTTTCACTACATTGGACGCCAACTTCATTATTTAGCCTCAGAAGAGCTTTTTATTGATTGACAATAAAACTTTAGCAGAGCCTTAAACATGAGTACAACACTGCACTCTATTATTTTAATCATACCATTTTCACAATCAATTACATACGTCCTAAAAAAATCTAATAGAAAATGAAAAATTGAAATGAAAGAGTGCCTGCCATTCATAGTTCTAAATTAATAAATGATTCCTTAAACTGAATACTGATAACAGTTTAAATCTTGAATTGCATAAAATTACAATTAAAAATTTTAATTTTTCAATGCATATCACATTTAAATTGCTTTAATTAATTTTTTATAGCTTATAATAATAAGTTAGCGACAGAAGACTTGAAACACTCTTTAGACGATATAAGCGAACGAGAAGAAGCAGCCATTAAAATTCAAGCAGGATTTAGAGGATATAAAGCGAGAAAAGAATTTGAAATCAAAAAAAGCATGAAAGAAGACGAGGTATTAGTCATATTCGTATATTTTTCCATTAATATAAATTATACGCAGTATAATGTTTATAATACTGCTAATATGATAAAAAAATAAATTATAGAAGAGCTTAATTTATATTTAATAAAACTAGTTTTTCATTATTAGATCAAAATTTTGAATATTTCTACCAAAAAAAAAAAACTAAACCAAATTAATAATATTAAAACCATTAATATATTTTTCGTTGAGTGCGAATCACAATACCTCTGGAATTGATTTTCATAACGATTTGTTAAATAAATCTACGAGTAATCCAATGAATGATTTAAAAGCCGAATTAAATTCATACAAGTTTTTTTGATAAACAAAGAATAATAATAAAGAAAGCTTTATTCGTTGAGAAAAAAGCGATTCTTTAAATATAAGTTTGAAATATTACTCTTCAGCTATTTTATAAGTTTTACATTGAAAAGTAAGTTAGCTATGAAATAAACTATTAAACTTCTGTAGAAGAATAGTCTATACAATCAATCAAAGAACAAATTAAACTAACCGTAAAACAATTTTTTTAATATATCAATCCGAAGAGTTAAAGATTATTTGGTTATTCAACTGATTCTTTAGTTATTTAACAACAAACAAAATTTTAATCAATTTTAATTCATCAGTCATTGATATTAAAACTATTTAATATAAGTTATAATAAGTTATAATATGTAATTTCATCACAAAAATTTCAAGGCTTTGATATAAAGGTTCAAACTTTTTTAAATTTTAATAAAATTCATTAATCATCATATAGTTATCATTTAAATTTATGGCAATGAGTTTATAAGAATATTTTTAAGATAATTATAATTTAATTTATTGTATGATTAAAAGAAAACTTCTTTTGAAGAAAAATATTATATTATCAATAATTATTAATTATACACTAGAAATTGAACTAAAATTCAAGCTAAACATATGATCGGCAATACTGTAAATTGAGAATATTCTGCCATTTCTTTTAGCCAAAAGTTTTAGTCCACCAAATAATAATAGTTATTAACGGCATTGGTATAAACTTGAAGTAGTAATTAAACAATTAGTTCGCTTTGAAGCTCATTCAACACTTTATTTAATGTAATTTATTTGATTTGTCTCAATAATAATAATAGACTCCAATCAATGTGAATGATCCAGAGGTCAATAGAGCGGCGACAACAATTCAGGCCGGTTTCAAAGGATATAAAGTTCGAAAAGAATACAAGAAACAGAAATCAGAAGGAAGTAGTAATGAAAGCAGTCCTAAAAAAGATGACGCCAAAGGATCTGTTTCTGATGAAATTGTAAAGGATAATAAATAATTAAATTAATTCCTATAACTCTATTTCTGTTCTTTTTTGGTTTTTTGTTTGCATTGAATTTTGATAAATTGAACTATTATTAGAGTTTTGTAATTTCAGTTATTCATTATCAGAAGTAAAGTTTTGTCTGAAGTTAACAAATATTATGATTTATGGTTAAGTTTTAATGTATTTTTATTAAAAAATTATTGCATGAATTGCAACGATTTCTTTTGATAAAGAACTTTTCCATCAAATTAGTTAAAAATAGTGAAAATAATGGAAATTTATTCTTTGAATCATTGTTTATGAATTGAATTTATTTCAAATTTTATGTTTGTAAAAATCTGTGTGTATTTCAGAATTGGTGGGAAAATGAAATTTGAAAAACTGAATCCATATTTAGTAAAATGACTTTTGAAATTATGTTACGATACAATTTAATTGACTCAATAATCACAATTAAAACTATTGTTTTCTGATCCATAATAAATAATGTGTAGATAAGAATTTCTGATTCAGAAAACTCTATTATTAATTCTGTTGATTACGTGATATTATAATTCAAAGCAAATTCAAAGTTCTCACCAATTCTGACACATATAAAGAATGATTAAATTTTGAATTTTGAAAATAATTGAAAATGTTGTACCTTTTGTGCACTTTGTATTGTTAATGTCTCTTTTTCTCTTTGCTCACAATTCCCAAATATATCTCAATTCTAGGCTGATATAGATTTAAACGATCCTGAAGTAGAAAAGGCCGCCACTAAAATTCAAGCAACGTTTAGGGGATATAAGACCAGAAAAGAGCCGAATTCAAAATAAATAGATTTGATAAATAAATTCGTTTAATTATTGTTTAAATAATAAGCGAGTGATAGTTTGCTTTTAGTTTTAGAAAAACTCAAAAAGCGTTGACCACAAAACTAATAACAATATTAAGACTTTATCAGAAATGATTCTGAATTATTTGAATTAATCAATTTCATTTGAATCTTCAATTATTAAATTAGTTAAAATACTCTGTACGAGAAAAAACAAGTATAGTTTGTTTGACATTCAAATATTGTTATCTCAAAATATATCAAATTATTATATACATCAATGTCTTAAAAATTTAGTAAAACAAATATCAAGTTTTAAATGAATTATTATTAGCAATAATTATTAATATTATAAATGTTGAACAAAATTAATTTTCAAACTCAACTATGGAATTAATTATTTCTTCTCCGGCTGTTACAAATACATAATTCCAGACTTTCTCTCTCTCTCTCTCTCTCTCTCTCTCTCTCTCTCTCTCTCCCTTTCTTTCTTTCTTTCTCTCTAGAATTATGAAATAAACAATGTATGGCTTCATTCTAAATGTTTAAATTCAAAATGTTTGAACTCCGGTTTCAATACTCTAAATCAGTTTTCGTCAAAAGTATTATCAAATTTTTTTAACAACAAAATAGTTTGAAACTGAAACTCATTTAAAATTTAGTGAATTTTAGTGAATAAACTGAATTAAATATTCAATTAATACTAGTTTTATTGGCGAAACAAAATTAAATCTCAGAGGGTTTGAATCTTTTATTCATAATCCCATATCATTCAACCAAACAACTTATCAATGATTTTTGAGTAATTTTTTATTGAAATTCCTAAACAGTATTAACATTGTTTAATGCTTTAGCTTAATGTACCTGAACTTTAAGATTTAGGATCATATTTAAGCTCATTGATGAACATATATTAGTGATATTCGTAGATAATAAAGCAGTCAAATTCAAGACCAGAAACTAAATTCAATTGTGAATAATATTATGAATTAAATTTTTGACTATAAGTAGAGTAAAGACCAGAAACGTTTTGAATTCAGAGATTTGGAAGTGCGCCGAATATATGTGTATTTGCTTTCTGTTCGTTTTCAAAGAACTTTTGCACATAACTTATTTAAAAAAAATTGCAGCACTTTGTAGTAGTGTTTGATAACAATTTGAAGAATTATACCACACATTTAATGTGCTCTAAAATTAATTTTTTGAATATGTAATTTAGAAGTAATTTTTAAATACCAATGACGACAATCTCTTGTCAAATATCTCATATCTGCAGACTTTTCTAGTGAAACCTGCATTTTATTATATATTTAGTCACAAAAAATGCTATTGAATATCACAGAAAGTAAAAAATTGTATTTAAACTAAAATCAACTAAAATTATTGTACTTTTGCTGATAATAATAATTACTATGAGTTTAAATTTAATATTAATCGAGTTTTATTGGATTTCTCATTAAGAGGTAATTAATAATTATGGAAAGTATCGATTAAATGGACAATTCTTTCAACTCTTAATATTGAAAATATTCTTTGTTTATAAACAAGTGCTAATAATTAAGAAACTCTTTTATGTGATTCAATAAAGATTAATTGCCTACAGATTGGAAAAATCTGTATGAAAATTAAATAATTGTTTTGGTAAAACTTATTATCTCAACTTTTTGAGTATTCTTTATAGACTTTTAAATCAAATAAAAACTCACAAATCTATTTCAAAAAGATAATTAGTCTCATAAAAAGCATCAATCAGTTTATTTATATGCAGATATTTGTCTATTTGTACAAATGAGTCGAATAAATATAAATTTAAGATTCTTTCCGTAATATTCCGTTAGCACTAATTTTTCAAGCCTTGAAAAGTTTCATCATTAGATCTATTTATTTATTTTTCAAACCTTCTCTTAAATTGATTTTAAGATGTGAGTCATTTAGAAATAATTGGTTAGAGATATGGTTCTATTGATTGGAATGTTTTCTTCTATGGATTTTCAATTTATCTGCTCTCGAAAAACGACGATTACATTGAGGCCAAACACAAACAAATGGTTTTTCTTTAGTATGCGTTAGAAAATGTCTTTTTAAGTCGAAACGACCGCGAAATCTTCGTTCGCATCCAATCCATGTACACTTCATTGGTTTAGAGTTTGGTTTGTGTACGAACTGATGTCGCGTTAACTTATATTTTGTAGCAAAACAACGATCGCATTCATTACAGATATATTTTTCTGTCATATTATCTGTCAATAGATTTGAATGATTTGGTACTGATCTCGACATTTCAGAGCTCAATAATTGAGGAATAATTAGTTCTTCATTAGAGTTAAGACCATAGATATCATTGTTTTTATATGTGTTGGACTTCGAATTGCAAAATGAAAGTTCACTCAAATTATTTGTTCTCTGAATTATAAATAAAATTTTAAATTAATTAATAAATTGGTTTAATAAACGATTAAATTTAATATAAATCAAAATAACTTTCAAATATCACAATAAACTGTCAATAATTAAATAAACCTTAAATAAAATCAAAACCTCTTTCTCTCCAATTAAATAATTGTTTAAAATGAATAAATGTTATGAAACATATTCTCAAAAGAGTTGATTATAATTATTAATTAAATTATAAATAACTAAAATATTACCGAATCTGTTGTTTGTGTTTCACAATTAAAACTCGTTTCAAAATGATTAGTATTTTGTTCGATATTAAAACTTTTATTATAATTATTATTGTTTTCAATGTTTTGATTAATCATTTTTTTTCTCAACATTTGATCCAATTTTGAATTGAATTCTTGTAAATGAATCCAATTTTCATTGAAATACATAATAATATGCGGAAAAGTATTTGAAAGTTTGTAAATGACATAAAGTATGAGTAAAGAAGCGGTTGAGAGTTCTTGTTCTATACCATCTTCTATTGCAAATGAATCCATAACAGTATCACCAAAATAATAGTGAAGTAACCAGTTTTCTATCAATGCATCACTGCTTACACTTCCAAATAATACTAATTTAGAACCTATTAATTATTATAAACAATATTAAATCATTTTTTTCAATTCAATCAATAACTAAATTAGCATTAAATTGAGTCAAATAAATAATTTCAGACCTGAATCAATAGAGAGTTCAATCAAATGAATTAATTTCACTAATTTTTTATTAACTTTTGATCTATTGGTTAAGTTTGTAATGAGTGGCGAATCACTTATTATACTATTTATTAATCTAATGATCGCTTCTTTATGTTCATCACTAATCGATAACATTATTAGTTTTTATTATATTATTATTTAAATTAATTAACTATTTGTTTATTTATAGCAATCAAATAATTGCCAAAATATTTACAATATTTTTAAAAATAATATTTGTTTACAAACAAAATGTCTTTAAAAAGATTGTATGATATGATAGACATCTATTGACTCAAAAAGTAATATTAAATAAACTTTTTCACTTTTGAGTCTTAAATTATAATAATAATTATTATTGTTCTCTAAAATTATATTATATTTTCTCAAATTCGTTGTCCTTATCATAAACTCAATAATTTTGATGATATTTTTTGATGATAAAGAGCTAAATATGATTTTTAAAAATAGATCGACTTTTTATAGTTATTGTTGAAAAGTTATAGAAAATAGTGTCCAATAAAGTTGATTCTCTCAAATAAATTAAAATTAATTACTCATCAATTAATAATGAGTTTTGTCACACAAAATATAGACCTATTCTTATAATAGATTTTAAATTAATTAACTATTAAGACTAGTTTTTCAAATAATTGTTATTCAATGTTTTTAAGTTTAACCCTTTAATGAGAATATATATATATATATATGAGCTGAAACGAGGAAAAACCCGCTATCGCGCAAAGCACTGAAATCAAAGAAACAAATTCAAACTCATGCTAA
>JAQFXV010000858.1:0-17237 GCA_034694065.1 Camisia spinifer
TTTTAATCAAATTTACAGATTTTACTCCTAATTCAAAATCTTTATTATTCACTTAATTCCATTCTATTTTGGAGTATTCATATTTTGAATATAACATATAATTTGAGGCTCTTTTTCCTTTCCAATCGCCATTTTAACTCTCAAGCTTTCAATTTAATTTATGCTATAAATTTTTCAAAGTATAATTAACTCTCAAATTGAGATATTTATAAAGTAAATCATCGAGAGTTTTATCAATAATCTATATACTAATATTCAAATTTAGTCTGTTTTTTTGTACGGCTAAAGACTCGACCCCTGGGCATGATACAGGCATGAGACCGGTATCATTAGAACCAGTTTGACCTGAGGGGCGCTAAGAGCTAAGTCATTTCTATAAATTACGTAAAAATTTCGAAGACGTGATTTATGGATGGAACTAGATTTTAAGAGCTTTATTTTTTGCTCGCGTAAGCGAGCAGTGCAGAAACTAACAAATAGCCATGTAATTGAACCGAATAGTAAAGCTGATAAGACTTATAAATTTTGAAAAAAGTTTTTATCTTTATTAGAATTATTATTCATCAATAAGTCATTTCAATACACAAAATGAAATCATTTGTTTTGCTTTTAAAATCATATTTTTGTTTAATTTATTAAATCAATGAATTAAATGGATTTTTCGCATTTTAGTTTTGCTAATTATTTTATTTATGAGAATTTTTCTTAATCTCTTGATTCGGTGAATTAATAAGAGATTTAATAATCTAAAATCCATTTATTTCATTGATTTAATAAATTAAATAAAAATATGATTTCAATAGCAAAACAAATGATTCCATTTTTAGTATTGAAATGACTTATTGATGAATAATAAGTCTAATAAAGATAAAAAACTTTTTTCAAAATTTATAAGTCTTATCAGCATTACTATTTAGTTGAATTACATGGTTATTTGTTAGTTTCTGTACATTAATTTCCCTTTTTTGTCAGCAAATGTAATTTAGAAGTTGAGAGTGAAAGTTAGTGATCATTTACAAAAGCAACTGATTTATCGAAATTATTCATACATTCTTTGCTAAAAAATTAATTACGCAAATTTTCTAGAATTTTTTTCATTCTGAAAATTCGAAAATACGATGCATTTTGAGTGAATTATCTCCAATTAACTTTAATTAGTTTAACAAGAGGTTGAAAAGCCTCTAAATTCTAAAATAGTTTCTAAAGAGATCATTTTTGTTTTTCTCTTTAAGTTTAAATAGCATTCTATGTTAGATTTTTTGCACACTGCACACGATAAATGAATTCATTCAGGTTGGGATCTATTTATTTAACATAACAATCAATTCAATTAAACCTACAAATTCTCGAAATGAATACATATATAGTAAACAGATATAATGAGTAAGAACAATATTTTATATATATTCAATATATTAGAAAATATTTTATACCAAACAATTGTAATTTATTCTCAGTCTTTATCATTAACCTCGAAATTTGCAAAACTTCAGTTTTAAAAATAAATTCAATTTCATTCAAAAACTCGAACTCAATCAATGAAAAAAAATTATTTGAATTACTTATGATTAAAATATTTTTGAAACTTTCCAGAACTCATCTTTTACTGAGTTCATGAACTTTTGTTGATATTAATTATTAACTATTCCTGTCTATAAATTTGAGACATTGTTTCATCTTATGAAAAAATAATATTTTATGTCTACAGAACTAAGTCTAGACTTATTTTGTTTATCATTCAGTGTCAATACCCTAATAGTAGACCACTTTCTCATAATTTAGCCACTTAAGTAACTTCTTCAAAAAATAATGCAATCACTGAATCACTGCAAAAAATGCATTTTTATCAATAGTGAAATGCATTAAATTAATGTGTGTTATCTCATGAGATTCAAACTGGAGTAAAACACTATCTTTAATTAATATGATTTGAAATTTCATTACTAATGGAATTTCTAATTTCGATACAAAAATCATAAGAGAGTAAAAATCAGAGATTTTTTAGTATTTGTATAGTCAAACATTTTCTAATCTAACTCTCATTTTGAAAGTAACAAAATGAAAATCATTCTATGACTAGAATTCCAAATAAACTCATTTAAATACTCTTAAGAAAATTTTCAGCAAAAAATGCAAAAAAGTAATGTAAAAAATGATAAATGATTACAAAATAGACTTCATCTATCACTTCATCCAATGCTTTGTAATTTGCCATATTTAGAATGAGTTAGAAAGTATTCAAAGACTATATGGAATATATGGAGAACTAATGAAAAAGTATCATTAAAATCTGCAAAATTAAATCTGGAAAAATGACTATATATTCTCATTTCTGTTGCATCATATTTCAGTGATAACTTATAGAATAAATTAGGATCAAATAAGGATCAATTAGACATAAAAAAAATTATGAAATAATTGGGCAAAATAGAATAGAATTCAAATTTTTGAACTTTTTTAAGATTAGTTCTGAAAAGTTTTAATGAACTTATACATTCATTTATGAATTCAGAAAACTTATAAAAACTCTAAACCCTCGAGACTTTTTAATTTTTCTATTTGCTTAGAAATAACATATTTAATACCTTGAGATAAATTCCATTTAAACCATGAATTATCAAGATTAATTATGCATGATATCACTTATTTCATAAACGGAACTAAATAATTATATTAAAATAAAGAAAAATTCTAATTCTAGCATAAGCTTTGTATTGAAACAAAAAGCTCAACATTTTTACTTGAAATTAATAAAACGTAACTTATATATATCATTGAATGATCTTTTACTATAAATAAAGTGATGAAATACAATGTGAAAATAAAAGAATAACTGAAAGTAACTTTTTTAGTAGAAAATGTTAAATCTATCAATAATAACAGAACTGATTATGCATAAGAATACAATTCCTTTGATGATAACTTTTAGAATAATATTAAAAGTTTACATCAGATAAAAAGAGCTTTGAACTAAAAATTTTTTTTTACTTAATTGGAAAAACTGTCAAAAATTCAGAATGAATTATATTAATGATAAGTTTATTAAATGAAGAATTGAATAAATTAGTCAAATACAAGTACAGAAACTCAAGAATAGAATTTTTTGATGAAAATTGAGATTTTATTCTACTTTCTCATAAAAATCAGTTGAGTGTTCGATAAAAATTAATATTTAATATTTTAAGTATAGATATATCTTGAAGAATTCCAAAATTTTTAAAATCTCAAATAAAGTGGGTTTCATAATTTTGAGTAAATATTATCAGAAATTTTAACACAAAATTTTCTAAAGAATTCAATTCATTAATTTAATACTTTGCAAAATTCTCACAATAGAAAAAGCAATAGAGCTATACTAGTATATTGTCTGACAGTTTGAGACTGAAATAAAAATTTTCAGACATAGAAAAATAAGAAAAAACTTGCCTTTCAATAAAATGACATTGAATTTATGATAGATTAGATTTTGTGCAATCCTGTATCTTCTCACAGGCAATAGAGTTACCGAATTCATTACTGAAATTTGATAAGTCTATTGTGAACTAAAATTGACCGAATTTTCTTTTCAATTATTCTCTTTACTAAAAAGCCCTTTAGTTATTTCAATCAAAGAGATATTCTTTTGTTCTCTTAATGTTGGTCTTGCAAAAACTTTTATTTTTATGTCTTCTAATGCATTGTAAACAAAGAATACAATATTATTATGCATTGAATAAATAGCTGGCAAGTTTTCATGCTATTCATTGAAGTACTGTATAAAAAATTCATTATTTACTCGATGAAGATGAAGTTAATAATTTAATATAATATTTTATTATGCAAAACTAGTAGTTCATTTTAAAACAAATCTTTTGGATTTTTGAAAATATTTACCTATGTAATACATTTTAATGATCAATAAAAGTACAGTGGGCGAGTAATTGTTAGTTCCGGGAGATCTAGTGATGCGTAAGGACGAGACATTTATTTTTAATACTGACAAATAATTCATTTTTTATCTGTAGAATAACGTCTCAAATTGAAATTTGAATACTTTCAAAATTATAGTTTTTACAAAATCTTTGTTTTCATGACTCAAAGTATATGATTTGAAAGTTTTGAAATAATCATTAAGAAATTGACTGAATCATTTCATTACATTTCTCAATTATTTGCAAAACCCAAACGAATATTTTGTTTTACGCATCACTTTGGGAGCGATGCTAACATATCTTTTCCAAACCAACTGTACATTAGAGAACAGATGATGTCGAAACATTTTTATTCTATTTTTATAGAATACACATGAATAACATATTTTTGAATTTTATATTGAAAAACAGTTTCATTCATTGAATAGCATAAGAAGAATAAAAAATATTTACGGAACAAAAACTTTTAATTAATAATGAGTTGAATGAATTTTTGTTTTTTATTCCAGTTATATTTATTGGATTCGAAAGAGGGGAAGATGTCATGAAGAAGTAATTTTGTACGAACGTTGTCAACGTTTCCACAATTTCAAACTCATTTTCACTTATTCATTGTTCCTCCAAACGAAAAAAAAAATATTCACAGGAGTTGATGAAAAACAATTGACTATAAATAGTAAACTCATTTCTATGATTGCACTACAACTTGAGTTTATTAAATCACCTTTAATTATGAATTAGCGTAACATAAAATTTTAACAAACTAATTCTTTTTTTCAAATAAGAAAATGAAAATCATCATATAATTATGACTAGCACTCCAATTATTTTGTCAAAATGAAAGCCTCAAGCTTTTAAAAAAAAACTCTTTTTAATACTGTTTATATAATTTTCAACATTACTTACAAAGAATTAATGTTAATAAATGATTAATGAATACAAAACATACATCATCTATCACTTCACCAAAATCTCTGTAATTCATCATATTTGAATGATTTAAAAAGTATGAAAAGACTTGAAGTGCAACTCAGAAAAAAAGAATCATTGAATTCTCCATAATTTCTTAAATTAGGAAAAATGAACATAATATATTCTATTCTATATTATATTCTTATTTACGTTGTATTATATTTTGTTAAGAACTTATAGAATAATGATAAGGATTAATTTGTTATAAGAATTTATTAACTAATTGAGGAAAAAGAGTAAAATTCAAACATAGAAACTTTTTTTTTATGAAAAAGTATGAAAAGTTTTAATGAATTTATTAATTCATTTATGTATTCAAAAAATTTCTCAAAACTCTAAACCCTCGAAAATTTTTAATTTTTTCTATTTTTGCTATTATACTACATTTAATACCACTCCAGTTATACTAAAGATTTTTATTATACATGAGTGATATAACTTATTTTATAATCAGGGCTAAAAAATTATTTTAAAGTAAAGAGAAATTCTAATTCTAAATAAAGTTTTGCATTAAAACAAAAAACTCAATATTTTTCCTTGAAATGAATAGAATGGAATCGAATGGTTTTCTACTATGAATAAAGTAAGAAAAGGAATTGTATTACGAAATTCATCGAAAACTCGAAACTTGCCCTCAAACTAATTATTTCAATTAATTTTCTAATATATTTTCGGTAAAAACTACTTCACTGAGAGTTTTCATCGTATTGCGCTTTTCGAACTTTATTAATTACTAGACTGGGTTTTGTTCTCTACGCGAGCAATAATAAAACCCATTAAAAATTAAAATATTCCTGTTCACCTCGTGTTCGGCTAAATTTAGTTCGGTAACTTGGCCTCTGGTTTTTTCTGAAATTTTTTTCCTTTTTGTTCTGGTTCAGGTCATACTGGTTCTAATGATACCGGTCTCATGTCTGTATCATGTACAGGACCCGAGTTTATAAGGGGTTAGATAGACAATCAAACAAACTAACTTTCGAATAATATAAAATAGATAATTTTTCTGTAACTTATTTTCTGAGATGAATAAAATATACTTTTTGTTTGAATGCTTTGAGACATATGTTTTTGAAAGATATCGAATTTCTTCTTTTCACGATTATTCGAAAATGAAATTATTCTGTGTTCATGTTCTTTCGAATTCTCATTTGATGATAGAGTTTACAATTTCAGGAAGTTTTAGTTTCTTAAAACCTTTCATACAGATTGAGCTAGAATTTTATCTATGATTAGCAAATATCCAGTTTTCTTTCGCATTCTCCTGTTTTTAGTATCAAATTCGAGCAAAACTATAATATATTAGAAATAAAGTCAATTTAATCTTTAAGAAAAAATTTCTTCAAAATAGAAAGGAGATATCAAACCCAACTCAAAAATCAAGGTTTACATCGTTCACAGGAGACCACAAAGATGAAGAGTTGGAATGAACTCATTTATTCGTTTGTCAGCGAGTGAATTGAGGTTAATATAAAGATTTAATTTCTTAAGGAATCAAAATCCTTTAAAAGCATTGGACAATATGCAGGGATGGCCAAGTGGAGGGTTGGGAATGTAGAGGGTATTCTGAAAATGTCCCCCTGGACTTAGGGGAAATATACACCCTCTGGAAAAATTCGAAAAATATACCCGGCTAATGTATCCTATAGCAGCCCATGGCCAGGGACCATAGCACTTGTAAGAATAAAATACCCCTCTGACAAAAGTATCTTGACCATCCCTGGACAATATGTACAGTACTGGTATTTAACACGTAGACGTTTATGTTAAAAATAGTGAATTATATTTAATTTGATAAATTGCTTTTTAACTAATATGAGGCTCAAAACTTTTTGATGTACTTCTTATATGAATCCGTTGGATTCGTATCGGCTCATGAATTCGTATCGTTTTGGCTCATGAATTTATCATAAAATAGTTGAATAACAAATAAAATTTGACACTCAGTGAGCAATAAAGATTGAATTTCTTCACTGAAACCTGAATTATTGTCACCTTTCTTTCCTATTTCTTCATTATCGAACAAGAATAAGCTTAACTTTTGTGAAAAAAGAATTGTCGAAGATTTAAAAGTTAAGTCGACTTTTGTTTTCGCTGTTATTAGAGTCCAGCAGCTGCTATGCTTCAATTCAATAGGATGAGCATCAATAAAATGTGATATAATTTAGTTCTGATCACTAGATCTGGTTTAAAAGACAAGTGCTATAGACACATGAATTGAGAGATTACGAAATATTCTATCTTCAATTCACCTTTTTCAAAATGAAATTTTTATGGTTCAGTTAAGCTTCAATTCTATTTGTTTGAGCATATTTTGTAACGATAGTATAAACTCTAATTTAACACTTTAATTTTTTGATTTCAATATTTTAATGCGTTTATGCAGTGAACCGCAATTTTGAGAACGCTTTTCTCGTTTCAATGCTTTGAGAGGTAGAATACATTGCAATCCATTTATATATGTCTAACTAATTAAAGTAATTTTCAGATTTCTCTCTTTGTTTGATGCCATGAAAACATTTCTGTTAATTTAAGCCTTGATGTAAAATTTATTTATCTATCTCTAACTTGTAAGAAAATAATTAATACCATTAAAAAGATTTTTTCATATGAAATCTCTTCCGAATTTAATATATTAATTTTAGTCATAAATTGAGGATTTTATAATTGAGTGCTCTCACAATTTACACTACTCTTTCATCACTATTTTATCATAATTTTTGTGCAAATAGTCATAACTTATCAATAGTTTTAATTAATTTAAAGTTATGTGTGTTTGAAATTTCAATAGTCTTATCTCAAAAATCTTATGAACTTTTCATTGCTTTGAAAACTCATAGAAAATATATTGAAGAGTAATTTTGTTAACAAAATTCTTACTGATTAAAATTTGAATAATTTTTAGCTATTAATAGTTTTTCATATATTTAGACTCATCAATAAAATTGCAAAGAAAATTAGAGTAAAACAAAAAAAATTTCCAGTTATTGTTTCTGGTAAAATATTTTCACTTCAAACAGCATATTAAATTCTATATGAATAAAAAAATTATGTTTTTTGCTTATTCAAGAACATCAAATGAAAATTTTAGAGAAAATTATAAATTGAGATCTTATTAAATTTTAAAAAATAAGGGCACGTGTTATGAAAGTTTCAATAGATTTTCAGTGATATCTATATAACGATGTAAATCAAAAATAAGATTTTTCTTATGATAGTCTAGACTTGTATTGAATATTTCAAAGCATTGAATTCATTGAATTTAATCTGTATTTCAATATCAAAGAATTTCATTGCTTTCTGAAAAATCTTATTGAATTGCAATAAACTTGATTTGAAAAAATATTTCTGATGCAAATTGAGTTAACACTTTGGACACATTGAGTTTTTCTTGATATGTCACAAAATTAGATTGGATTCGATCGAAAATAAGTGTTTTATACTCAATAATTAAAGTCATTTAATAGAGTTTTGTATTGTGTTTCGTATAGATTTTGATATAGATTTAAATTAATAGTTACTAAGAATTGAATTCAAACAATAGGATTAATAATAGTTAAATATAATGAATATAAATTTTTATTTATTAAATTGTTTGTTCATTTTTAACACAACAGATGATTATCCATATAATGATTTACTGAAATAAAATTTTGTATTTATGGTATTGAGAGAAAAGAATTTATGAGATATGAGCTAAACATTGTGTTCATCTTCCATGACATGAATAACACCATTATCTCTAATATTGTTTGGTATTTCTTGGAGAACAATTGAACATTTCTTATTATTAAGACCTGTGGTAGCGGTCACTACAGTCTCCATTTTGGTCTCGTTATCATTCAATGAAGATCTTCTTCTTCCTTCTGTCGCATTAATAGCTGGTCTTTGATAACAATTAAAAAAATAACAGAAAAAACTTTTGGCTCCATTTCTGAAGGTTGAGTTTAGCCAACAATAAATGAATGGGTTATAGCTATGAACATAATTATTTTGTTTAAAAAAAACTTTTAGATATATGAAAGATATCGATTGCATACCAGACTGAAGACATTGCAAACCAATGACACTGTATAAGCATAAAAGAAAAATTAAATTAATATTTATCAACTTTTTAAATAATGATTTATGACTTTATTTGAGTTTATGATTAAGAAAGAGTAATAAATATTTAAACTCAAAACACAATTTAAAGTCTATATTGAATACTCTAATCAATCATAACTATAAATAAAGTAATGGTTCATTAGTTTTTATCAATTAAGGAAAGATTTATTACAATAATGAATGTGTGATAGTCTTGAATAATAACACCCGAATCGACCAGTAAATGATAGAAATTGATTGGAAGCCAACAGATTGCGAATACGGCCACCACTAATACCAACATTAATATACGGCGACGTTTTCTTTCCGAACGGCGTTTTGTATTCCCTATGAATGGTGAAAAATATTTAAGGAAAACTATCAATTGATTAACTTTGTTAAAAATACAATAGAATCATAATATTTTATACTAAAATCTCTATAACTCGCCGGCGATAATACAAATTGAGGACCATTATTGTTTTCCAAAAAACTCGTTTCAAGAAATCAACTTATGTGTGAAACTCTCTTAATTTATAAATATTTTGTGAATAAGCTTAATTTTTTGCATTGCCACTTATCTTAACTTAAATTTGTGTCTAAAATTAAAGTTAAATCTTGAAATATGTTGTGGAGGCAGAAAAGCTTCCACTTCTGTGCAAACTTCAGTTGAGGTTAAAAATTATTCGTAGTTTATTCTGAGCCTTTTGACGAGTAGTCTCATAAAAATAATGACATAATTTAATGCACTTCATTTATTTAGTTTATGGGTATTATTAGTTAGTATAGAATAGAGAATACACTAGTTAATTGAAGAGAGGCATTGATATAAGAAATATGAGTAAAGTTTGAATGATTTGAAAAATGAGTGAATACGATCAAAGTAAAGAATACAATTAGTGGCGTATAAAAATCTTTGTTACTTATGTAAATGTTCATATTTTGAATTGAGTTTCGTATGTAACCTAATGGACTTCAACAGCTCACTTTGGTTCCAATGGGGCTGTGACTTTGGATGGTAATAAAAGACAGAATCTTTTTATAGATAAGTAAATAATAAATATGTCCCAAATTTTTTTCATCAATATTAATATCTAGTATTAAGATGAGAGAAGTTTACGAACATAGAGTTTTATTTTTCATTGAATTGATTTTTTCATTTATCTGATAATAGGATTTATTGAATATTTTTGGATCTTCTCATTTTTCCACAAGACATGAGCCTTTTTATTGAGAGTACATTTTGATTATAATGATTAATATATATGCTCCTAATTAAAAAAAAATTAGTTTTGCTAATTTATTAGAGTTGACATAAATTAATTTTGCTAAATAAAAATTATATGAAGGTATAAAAAATAATCACTATGATTAGATAATCAATGATTTTCCAGTAATAATATAATCAAAAATGATGAAAACCAGTCAACCTGAGCTTGAGCTGACGTTACTATAGGAATAAATGAGGGAATGAAATAGTGTGCAAAATTTCTACTCAACTCTATAGAAAGAGAGTATTAAAGCAAATTCATCTTCTTTCAAATAGAAAATTGAATTTCAACATTTATAAACTCAGTAGCTCTTTATTTTCAAGAACACATATTGCATTGCAATTCATTCGTTTGTATTGTTATTGTTTATTGTTTTATTACTCTTTCACTTTTCATTAGACTCTCTATAATGAAGACAAACAAACAGAATTTCATATTTAACTTCCTCTTGAATTATTTACAATTAAAACAATCAATTGTGAATATTCTAGAGAATTATACAGTAAACCAGTAGTGGAATTAAATAAATCTCGTAATACAATTACTAATGTTTAAATTCAATGCTAGAATTCTCAATATTTATTTAATCCATATATGATTGACAATATGGGAAAGCAAGTTATCGCTTAAAAACTGTTTTACGACGCGTTTGCGTGAAAAATATTTTTAATCCCTATTGAATTAGAATTAAATTAATAAATTTTAATTTTAAAATGATAATTAGTTCTCCCATTAAAACAGACCCTATATTTTCTAACATAATTTGAAAGTCAATTTAAAGAATTACATCCAAATCTTAAAAAATCACTTTAACTTGCAATAACTCGCTTTTCCATATCGTCGATCGTATTTTTATTCTTGAAAGATTATTTTTGGAATAAATATTCTCTGTTCTATTGCTTTTAAATTTTCTTCTTTTTTCACTCAAATATGATTATTTTTGAAATTGATGAATAAAATTCTAAATTGTGAATATTCATATATGTATTGCCAATTTTTACCATGCTTAAGAAATATTTTTATTGAAGAAAACAAGTTTAGATCTCGTCCGTCTATGAAATCATTTTTAAAAATTAACAATATTTTAAAAATTTTCATTATTTACAAATTTTCATTATCGATTTTAACCTTAACTTTTATTTAGGTCATTAATTAATGCTTATTTACAACGTATATGAATTTTTCTCAAAAAGAGCACTTTTGAAATGGCTGAATATTGAATTGGTTTTGAAATAAGTTAACCAATCAAGTTTAATGTCTTCGAATCAAAGTTAGAACTTTAGGTTATTCAAAATATTTTACTATCATTACTGTCTTATCAATGATTACTTTATTAATGGTTACATTATTTCAATTTTTGCTTTCATTTCCAATAGTTTTTAAAAAAGAATCATACAATGAATGAATCATTGTCAAAAATGTATCGAATCAATTAATATCAAACTTACGTCTTAGGTTAACAAAACCTTTTTTCTTATGCGTTTTTAATTCAAGTATTTAGACACAAAGTTCATTTACTTAAACATTTCTCTTTTTGTGGTTAAAACAGTTTAAAATAAACTTCAATAAAGATCTCCAAAATGCTCTTTTTGAGATACAGCATTCATATTGAAAATAGTTGTTAACTCTCAAAAACGTGCCAAACAACGTTTTTACGATATTATACTAACTTAGTTTGAGAGTTAATAATGATAGTCAGATAGTCTTCGAATAATATCATCTCTTGAGTATTTGTATCTCAAAAAATAAATTTAAACTCAACTTTTATTAATGTAATGTTTGTTATGTTATTCATTCACATAATACAGATTTATAATAATAGTCATTATTGAGTTTTATAGAATTAAAATTTATTTTTATGTTGAAAACTTTGTCCTAAACTAAATCAGATTCTGAAATAGAAACAAAACTTTATGTTTTGTCCAATAATACAAAATTTCAATTCAATAAAGAATAAATTTTAGCAAAATATTTTCACCTAATTATAAGTGAATCAAAAAATCCTAAAATTTCAAATGTCAAAGTTTAAGTTTTAAGTGACAAATAAAATAGAGAACAATTTTACAGGTTATTAGCAATTAATGAGTTGAATAGCGATCAATAGTCATAAAATACTAATAATTGCTCTTCAACTCAATTAAATAAATCATTTTCATTCATTTAAAGCATGATATAAAATAAGCGGAAATTTAATGTGCTTTTAGTGAATAAAAGGAATTATTTATGCTCTGAATAATGTCATAATGACTTAAACAAAGATTTCAATCACTGATACTTTCATCATATATTCAACTAAAAAATAGTTAATTAGATAAAAATAGTAAATGTTAAGTTGATATTTGGAAAGAACATAAAATAAATAATTAAATATGAGGAGACAAGTATTTGGCAAAAGTTTTAAGAGCTTTATGAGTTTATGAGCTCAAAACTTTTAGATATTATATTAGAACTTATGATAAAAGAAATAGAGAATATTTTCAGAATATATTGACAACAATAAGAGATTTTGATAGCGGAAAACTTCAAGTTCTGACGCCATTAAGTATTATGTTTTCCATTAAATGTGACAAATAGAAGCACAAATACAATAAATTCAATCTTGTGTAGGGTAAAGAATCTAGTAATTCTGCTGCAGAATTTTTACTCTTTCTAGACTCAGCGATCTTGCTCTCATTGGAATAGAATTTCATTATGTTTATATTATAATGTTTGGCTTAAGACTTGATCAAGGGGTACAATACATGGGATATTAGAAAAATGATACAAAATTTCAGCATCGTTTTATGGAGATTTAAGCTCTATTTATTTAAATTATTAAAAATCAAATTTATTACTTATATATTCCAAATTTTTTGAAACTGATGTTATTCGCAAGTTGACATGATAAGACATGGTAAAAAATTATTAAATTAATTCAATCTCATGGTTCAACTTAACGAAATTTTTAGATTTTTGATACCTAATTCCTTTTTGATTTTGAATTTGTCTTCCTTTTTCAATTTTGATGATATCTGAAAGCCTACTTCCTTGGATAAGTCTTGTTGGGGTTTAATATTATTTTGAATATGACAAGAAATTATTTTGTTGAATAAGAGTTAAATTAAGAAACAAAGCGTTATTTAATCAAAATTTACTGTTATTCCTTATACTCTGTGATACAGAGTCTGTATATAACAACTGCAATCTTAATAAAGTGAATTAGAGTTCACTTATTGAAGTCTCTTGACGATGAGACAGGGTTTTAATCCGATTTGTTCATTGTCTGCTTATACATTTTAAGAATAAATTCTAGAATTTTGATCATACAAAGAAGACTGAAAATTTTGTAAGACTCCAGGCCGTAAAGAGGAATGATTTTTTCCAACAAATCAATAAAAATAATCTACAGTTTTTCAATCATTTGAATCTTCAAGTAAAAAACTAAATCACTTTCGCAAAACCATGAATTTCAAATTCGTCCATATGGATATTGAAGTATTTGATGAGTTCTTCATACTCTTTCAAATGAATTTTTTTGTAATCCAACTCGAGTAGTGTTCAAATTATGCATTTATTTGACACCTGTTGTAGAATAAGCTTTTTGAAAAATTTATAAACAAACTCATGGATAAGGTTGTAAAACGATTTATATGAGAATGGATTCAATCTTTCGACTTATATTTCAGTGCCCTTTAACTGAATCGCTTCGAATCTATTTGCTTTTTAGAGAAATAACATCTGTAACAGTTATGAGAGTTTGTGAAAACATATAATACTGTTTCGTTTTCTGA
This sequence comes from Camisia spinifer, assembly GCA_034694065.1. Taxonomy (NCBI): domain Eukaryota; kingdom Metazoa; phylum Arthropoda; class Arachnida; order Sarcoptiformes; family Camisiidae; genus Camisia; species Camisia spinifer. The sequence continues at coordinate 14,008 of JAQFXV010000858.1, forward strand.
AAACAAAATATAGGGTTTTAATTCAATGAAAAAATTCTAAACAATTCAATAGTTCATAAATATTGTCTAACCTGAGAATAAAGGTCTTAAAATCATTTTAGAACAAAAAGTATTTCTCGAGATTACATTAAAACATTTTTTTTATGGCACAATAGTTCCATAACTTAGTTTTTATTTTCAAGTTTGATCATCCTTTTTATGCAAATTCAAGTTTTACTTAAACCAAGTTTTTAAAAAAATATAATATTCCTTCAAGTTTTCATTTTCATTCGGTATATATTTTGATAAAAACTAGTATAAAAACTTTTAAAAATATAAATATAATGAAATCGAGTTGAGTTCATTAAAATATGCTAAAGAAGTATATTAAGTCAAAAATAGCTTTTTCATAAATTATTATTAAAAAATTTCAAAATGAAGAGTACTTATTAATTTGCAACTCAACTATCATCTTCACTATTTGAAGAACTAAATAAAAATTTATTTTGTCTTTAAAGTTTAGCTTTCAAGACACCGAAATCTTCAAAGCAATGCTGACTTATGAGAAGCATAAGAAGTGTCACTTTAGATTTCAAAGTTGTTTAAAAAGTATTGAAATAAAATATATACTCCGCAAAATTTCGCTGCTTTCTTAAGAGTCTTTTTACTCTCAAAACTATGTCTTTCTTAAAACATTCTTGAATTACTTCAAGTAACTTATGATGAAAAATAAAAAAGTGTCAAAACTTTGTCTGTCGCACAATTTTCTAGCTTAAAGTTATTGACACAAGTGATACAGAGGCATAAATTTTTAAGAATAACGCTCATTTTCAATGATTATTATCAAGATTTGTCCTTTAAAACTTGTTTATTACATTATTAAAATTTATTTATCAATTCTCAAACTGTTTTAGTAACAAAAAAAAAGCTTCACTGCATGCTAGGAATATAACAAAGTCAAATTTAAGGTGCCATCTTATCAGCCGAAGATAAGCCTTTTTGCATTATCAATACTAAATTTTGATAATTAAATTTTCTCAATTTATAGAAAAAAACTTCTAGATATCTCGAAAACTTAGAGATTTTATCCCTAAATCAAATTCAAAAATTTTGCCATACTTTATATTCTATAGAAACAACTATTTCTAAAATACATAATTTATTGGATGAAGTTTTTGTTAAAGCTAATGATAAACTGAAAATTCAGCTCAAAAGTGTGAACTGAATGTGACAAGAATTTTTAAATTGAGCGAAATTCTATCTTAAAGAGAAGGCTGTTTTCTTTTTCACATTTATACCAATCATGTAAACTAAAAATACACCAAAAATTAGTATAAAATTTTCAATCAAGTTATTCCCAAAATTTAAGTTCTTATAAAATTAGATGAAAAAGTTGGATAACTTAACCATAACTTTAGAACTTTTCAAGTTACGAGACATAAAAATTCATTACATAATTTGCTTGATTTTTCATCAAACAAGTAAATTGAGTTCAATTAAATCATACTTCACTTCAAAATTCACATTGAATTTTATTGAATTTTCGTCTGTGATTATGTGATTACGTTTTATTTTTCATCGTCGCGTTACGAAAAAGTAATTATGTTTTCAAAACATTTGTTGATTAGTTTTCTTTAGCATAATATAATTATTCAATTAAACACAGAGGTTAAGTCTAATGAATAAAATTATAATAAAAATTTAGCGTCTGTGCTATTCAAATGAGAATAAAAAAGGAAACTAGTTATAATTTAGGTTAAATCAATACGCCTTTAATTAATTTTGCATATGTGGACGATCCTGAGTAGCGTTGCCAGACGTACAGGAATCGCCTGGACAGTACAGGAATTGAGCTCTTAGTACAGGCTGAAGGAATGTGCATTCTTTGACAACCATATGTCCAGGTCCATAGGAAAATTCCTAATGATAGTTTTTCATAATTTTATAATGCATAGGCAAAAAATATTTGAAAAATTCTCTAATCGATACTTATTATTATCTCAAAACTGAAGAATTTCCATTTAAATAAACACTTCTATGATTTGTATTGATTTCAAAATTTTGTCGAAAATAATAAGCGATTAGAGTTTCAAATTAGAATCAAAAATTATATAAAATTATTAATGATATTAAATGATTTTCAAACCGTAAATCTCAATTAATCAATTTTTTTGTCCAGGAAAGTACAGGAATAATCTAAGATTTCATTGCAAAGTCCAGGAATCAATGAAAAACACCTGGCAACGCTAATCCTGAGCCACAAACCACTGAAAAGTTATTAGTATTAAATTTAGTATTTTTGAATTGAATGATGTATTCAAGAGGAGCACTTTATATCATTATTATTAATTTTATTAATACATTTATAATTACAATTATTTGTATTTTTAATGAGGTATTCATTTTTATACACAGTTTAAGTTCGATAAACACTCAACCCATGCTTTTTGCCCTAACATTAGCGCATGCTATCATTGTTATACACTGGTTAAAAGAGTTAGAAATAAAATACAACAAAGGGTTTCAAAAGTGCTCCTCTTGAAATACCTCATTCGATTGGAGATACATATAATAATACCAGAGGCGATTTGAGGAAATATGTGTGAAAACCGATCTATATTAATTTAAAACCCTTTAAGTGTAATTCTAATGAATATGTAGTTAACTCATTTTAAATATAAAACCCTAACTTGTAAGATAAGGCTTTTTTACGTTGGAAACTTCATTTTTTTATTTTCAAACCTATTTCTAAAGGAATGAAGTTTTAAATTTCAAATATAAATCCATTCAAATTAGTGTTCAATCGACTCCTATATTAAAGTTAATTTCAAACCTATTTCTAAAGGAATGAAATTTTAAATTTCAAATATAAATCCATTCAAATTCAAATTAGTGTTCAAACGACTCCTATATTAAAGTTACTTTCAAACCCGATTCGAAAGTTTATCTAAAGAAATAGACAGTTTATTTGTTGGAAAGAAAACTTAAAGCGTTTGAATAACAAAATAATGAATAGCCTGATAGGTTATACCCGAAACATACAAGTGCGAATAAAAGAATTCGATTTTTTCTAAAGGCCTGCAATACTCTTTTTGCATTAATTTTTTAGGCGCGTAAATACTCTGAAAAGTTTAGGAATTATTGAATACTAAGTAGGGAAGTTTTTTTACACGGCCCTCGAAATTCAATTGAATTCTCTGATAAATTTGAATCACAGATAGTAACAATCTTGAATATTTGATCAAAAAAGG
>JAQFXV010000859.1:0-17232 GCA_034694065.1 Camisia spinifer
TTCAAGTTTAGGCAATTCATGGATAGACAATGCTTTCGGGACAAAAACTAATTATAAAAAGTAGTTAATTAACAAAAAATATCAAAAATGCTGTCTTTTGCATTATGCCGAATTAGTCATGGTTTTACTAAAAGCCAAAAATTTAGTTTAAATCTTCTTTATAATCTTCGAAAATCTCATGTTCGAATAGATTATAAACATAACTGCATGTCAGTGGCATACATATTAATGCCATTGGCATGCAGTTCCATTCAGTATTTAATTGAATTTCCGCATTTTCTATCACAATTGTAAATAATTTTTTTAAACTTAAATATGCTAACTGAATACTTTAATATAATCAGTTGTTGTTCAGAATGAATTACCTGCAGATGAATCTTTTAAGCTTCAATCATGCAATTCTAAATAGTGGCAATTGAATGCCGAATCAGTCGAGTAGAAGCAGCTGCTGACGCTCAAAGCTCAGAGTTTGAATTTTAATCTCACAAGTCAGTTCAATTAACTCAAAAAGAACCCAATAAATATTTTCTTTCCATCGAAGCATTTGATTGCAAGTTACAGTTTTATTTAATTTTGAAAATTAAATTCATTTCTGACTCATAATTAATTTTTATCTCAATTAAAAGTCTTATTATTCGACAAATATCTGATAAGCTCAGAAGCGTAGCTCAAAGTAGACAAGATTTAAAGAAAAGATTAGCTATTTTAAGCAAATACTAAATATATATTTCAAGCAAATACTGAGATACGGTTTTGAGATACTGGCTTCAATTCCTGGTTCCTCACCTTCTTTTCTGTTTGTATGTGTGTATAGATTACCACATCTTAATCTATGCTTAAAAACATAATGTGTAAAAACAAATCTTAAATCAAATACAGAGATGCTGAGCTTGAATCTGAATTTTTTGCTTAGTATGCATCAAAAACGCACCTCAGCTCGAGCTAATATTGAGCTTTTAGCATCAAGCTCGAGTTACTGCCCAAGTGATCAGGATTTTTATCCAGTGTATCACACTAGCTAAATTACATTGCATGTCCAACTTTTATGTATAAAAACGTCAGAAGTGAAAAACGTGGTTTGAACCACATAAAAATTATCTAATTTAGTTGAATAAAGTTCGAGTTATAAGGCTGAAGACATTAATTTCTATGTCAAATTCAATTCAATTATAAGAGTAAAGATACGAAGTTTGTTGCGTTCGATTCAACTTTTGGTGTTCAGTTAATTATAATTAAGTATATAATGTTTAGCAATAGCATTAATTTTCTTCTAACACACTATTATCTAATTTTTGCAGTGTTTTTACTAATAATAGCAAAATAATTAATGCATATTTAAATACAGAAAAAAAGTTTCTTCTATTTTACTGTTTCAAAATTGATTAAATTATTTTAAATCGATTGATATTAATTGTTCATAAATTCTTTTTTTAACGCAAGAACTTTATTTATTTATAATGAGATTTAGTGCTCACCTATAGTTATGTATGCGTTCATTGTATTTCTTGACATGTTTACCGCTAATCACTAGATATTTAATTGTTTTACGTAATACTCCAATCAGATTTCTTTCAGTGATTTCTGAGATTTCAATTTTGCCCACTATTACCATGTCTGATACCAACGTCACACAACTTGAATAGACTCGTATTTGTAAAATGTTAATTCAATATCACTATAAAAACTAACATTTCTTAAGATAACATCCGTAATAGTGATTATCTGTGAGACGAAACTGCGAGAATTCATTCAAACTTCGCCTTTTCGCTAATTTCTCATATTTATAAAATTTCAAACTTCTTATTTATTTAATTTTGAGTAAATTTATAAAAAGCTATTTATTTATATAAAGAAATTCATTCATTAATAACTTATTCCAAAAAATAAGGCTATTTCTGGCGATGAAATTAAGTGAAAGTAGTTTTGTTTTATGTCAAACTTTTATAAAATCATTTGTAATAATTTCGTGTTCAGTTTTGTGGTCATCACTGATTTTTAATTCAGCTTATGCTGAAAATACCGATAAAGCAAGTTTTAACATCAAATATAAAGACGATGTAAATGAGTTAAGTCAGACATTACCTGTAAGTACTATTTTCACATATTTTGAATCAAAGTCTCAACCTGAGACTTTAACAATTATTGATACAAACTTTGAATTTAAGTTAAATGATAATTGAATTATAAAAAAAATATTCGTTTCGATAGAAAATTTCGGAAGTTTAGGACTATACTTTTTGAGTATAACTAAAAAGTTTTTAACACTTTTTGTTATCAATCATAAAGAATCTCTTCTGTAAAATGTTTTCATGAAGCTATGATTTTATGTTATTTGTATTGACTCATTAAAACCAAAATTAATCTCGATTACAAACATAAAGGAACTTTCAAAATTCAAGTTTGATTTTCACTAAACTTTATCTCTGTTATCCAAAAATAAACTGAAATCGTTGAACTATTTTTATCTCAAAAAAACGTAAGTCTTTTAAATTACTAGTTAAGTGCAATAAAGCTATCAATAGCTTTTACTGAAACTTATCCATCATATATGCAACTTTGCTCAAGTTATTTGTTGAATAATCAATTGATTGATTACTTAAATCTTACAAGATTATTATTTTATTTTCTTCCAAATCTTGAGTACATTTTTTAAACAGAAAATTATGAAAAGGCAATTGAATAATTGTTCCGATTTGATGAACAACACGAATGTCTAAGTCTTGAAGTCTTACCATAGACAGGCTCTCTGGGTCTCATAGACTCGAGTTAGCATTTGTAGAATGAATTATTTCAGTACTAGATTCAAACTTCAAAATGTGACAACTTTTCTGAAGTAATAGTTTTATGAAATTAGACCGTTCAATATCTAAATGATTTTTTACTTTTATATTAGATTTGTTCAATTTAAAAAAGCATCAAGAGTAAGTTTTAAAAAACACATATATCTGTTTAGTTACTGAATAAATATGGATATAAATAATTAATAGGGATTAGAAAATGCTTCACATTATTGAAAAGGTAAGCTTCTCCTAAAGGTTAAATTCTTTAATTCAGGTTTATAAGAGTTAAGCAATAACCAGAATTCTTTACTCTCTATTGCAAATTAGGTAAAGCTCCAGTTTCAATAATAAAAAGAATTTATCAAACAAAGTAAATACTATTATTAAGTAATCAAATTGATTAAGCTCGCGAATCTCAATCTCAAAACGAATTCACTCATATTGTTCAGATATGATATTTAAAGTTTTAATTACAATTTTTCAGTATTTAGGAAGTGGTAACTCTCATTCTTGGAGGATGAACAATAAATTTCCAATAAATTCTCCATTGGCTCGAATACCGACCAAAAACTTGATACAAAGCGATCAATTTCCACAATGGCACAAATCAATAAAACGCCCAGTTTTGTAAGTTTATTCAGCATTAATATCTTGATTCGAACCCTAGCTAACTTAATATCGGAAATAATTGGACTTAAAATTTTAATTGATTAAGGAATGAAAATGCTCCGAACAATCCAATATTGATAGTTTCTCCGATTTTCCCTAAAATTCCAATTTATCTAAGAGCTATCCGATTTTTCGAAATCTTTAAGCTTCTCTTTTGATTGCCTACATTTTTCTGTGTTTACATGATTTCTGGCTATTTTTTCTTTTCGTAAATTTGTTTAAACACCACTTTCTAATCTTTTATAAATAAAGAAAATTAATTATTTTTAAGAAATTTTTCTCTGTGACTGATTTTTTGCAAAGTTGTGATCCCAGCCCAATATATCTGATCAAAATTTAATTTTCTTTAACACTTCATAAAATACTAAAAATGCTTGAACTTATTTCTAAATTTGACTGGTGTTAAGTCAAGAGTTACCTCCACCGGGTTTTGTTGGACATCGTGGTAAAAGACAATGGGATTACGAATACTATAAGGCAAAACGTAACCAACAGGAAGACTTCAAAACACTAAATGAAGTATTTCCTGATTTGTGGCCACATCTTAATGATGATCAGATCGATGGCTCAACTGATGAGCTGATGGCCGCACGTCTGGCCTCTGGAAAGAAGAGTGACTCTATTGTATATAAAGATGGATTCTTAGGAGTTAGAGGATAATTATTATTTATCATGTCTTATTTTATTTATTTGTTAACTTTATTATTGTTTTATTGATGTAAACATAATAAATAACTTAATATAAAAGTTGATACAGAAAATAGAATTATACAGAATTGATACAGAATTATAAACTGAACTAATCAATGGAATCGAATACTCGATGAAACTTAAGTATTTCGAAATAAAATTGAATCGAAATAATGTTTTTCTAAAACTTTGTAATTCTATAAATAAGACTCAGATTCTTTAAGCTCTGGATTCGATAGCGAGCAGCGAGGCTTGAACTATATATTGAAGGTATACAAAAATCCTTTAATTTTTACGACTTGTCCAAAAAATTAAACAAACAATCAAAAAGTATAAGAGTAAACATACATAAGAAAGAAGGGTGAAGGTGGTTGAACGCTTCATTTTTGAAGCTCAAAAACGGGACCCCTCAAGATTTCTGGAGAAATTTGTTTGTTTAAATACAATTTCTGATAAAAATTCAAAATAAAAAATTTCGTCAATTTAAGAAAATATTGCTTTATAAAAACGATGAGTTTGGACAACTTTTTCGAATCTACCTGCTTCTTCCCCTTCAAAATTAGGGTGACCAAGTCTTGTGAAGCCCAAAACTGGACAAAAAAAGCGAAGGGCCCCCCTTCTATAATTTTTTGAAAATTTATTATTCATTTACAGTCTTTTATTTTCATAAAAAGCAGAAAACAGTCACAAAATCTTACTTATTTTTTCTGAGATTTTTCAGCATTCAATAATGTATTTTTATCATTAATATAATCATAAAATTGAAAATTTGAAACTGGACTTAAAAATCGTTTGATTAAATGAACCTAGTTTTGAGTTAGGTTTTTTCAATTTATTAAACTTAAAACTGGAAGCATTAAACATTAAAACTTATTGTTCAATAAAATAAAATTATTTGAGTTTCAGTTAAATTATGATTTCAAAGATTGAAATAAGTGCGGGTTTCAAACAAGGATTTGATGTTGACTCGTTATTAAAGAGGAACAAAATCTTAGAAGGGAATAGCCTAATTTTGGAACGAGATTTTCCTTTGAAACTTTTCTCTAAATTTAGTTTGAGTCATTGGCTAATACTACCAAAAATTTGAAGGGCCAACGGCTTTTCACCTTGCTCAAAATTAATTTTAAATTTGAATTTTACGAACTGTAACTTATAATTTTTTTCAAACTATATTTTGCTGATTCCCAACACAGTGACATGTATATTTTAGATTTTACTAACAGCTCTTGAAAAAAGCAGCTGCTGAGTAATATAAAGTTTTATTAAAAATTTGAATTACAGTTTGAAATTTAAAAATCAATTTTGAGCAAGGTGAAAAGCCATTGGCCCTTGAAATTTTTTGTTGAATTAGCCAATGACTCAAACTTAATTTTTACAATAGTTTTTATGAAATATTGCGTTCCAAAATGAGACCGTTCCCTTCTTAGAAATAATTCAATATAAGTCGAATACCTGTTGTGAATTTATATACTTATCGAATGTTAAGACTTAAATACAACTATTAATGCTACTTAACTTATCAAATATTTTCATAAAATATAAAGACTTTATTTCACAAATTGTGAGAATAAAAAATTCATAATTGTAAAGGTATTTTGTGTTAAATTTTGTAATTTTGCCGAAAACTGGACAAAAGGCGTCCAGTTTAGGGTACCGAATGGACATTTAAGCGACAAAACTGGACAGTCCAGTTCAAAAACGTCCATTTGGTCATCCTATTCAAAATGTACCTTCATTATGTATGAAGAGTAAATATGTGTGTGAGGGTTGGTTAATAATTCTAAACAATTAATGATGCACAAAAGTAAGATTCTGGTTGACTCTTATTCTATATTAATTATTAAATCTTTGAGAAATTTTTATTTCCATAATATGGGTGAAGTCAATGAGCTTTTCAGTTAAGATTCATGATTAACACAATCTTTAATGGTTTATGAAATAGTAAAATTGATTTTCATCATTCTAGAAATTAAGTTCTTCATAAGAATAGTTATTTAATGGACACAAATTATAATATAATATCGTAAATGGCTTTGAAGTCCAATAAAACTCTGTCTATTTATAAAATAAACCTCAAAATAAAAGTGGAGCAAAAGTTTGATTTCAAAAACTTACAATCAGGGCAGTAAAAGCAAATTTAAGTAATACTAAGGTTTAACAAAATAGTAATAATTTCGTTTATCATTTAAATGAATTTTTCATTATTAGATAAACTCTTTTAATATTTATACTGGTTTTTCAATTTTAATATTTGTACTGGAATTTTAGTTTAATATTTTTGACTTTGATTTATATGATTACGAATGAATAGCAGTGGAAACTTATTTATTATTCAAGAGAAAAACAAGTTCAGAGAAATTAATAGTTTATTGTATTTTCAGAATAATGTAGTCAACAAATTAGAGGTGAAGGAAGTCGTAAATATTCTATAAGAAGCTTTTCTGGCTATTCAATTAAGTCCTTTATTTAAGATAATATAAATTATATAAAGTTATAAAAAGTTTTATGTATTTAAAGTTTAAAGTTATTTAAAGTTTTACTTTTAAAGTTATAAATATATCTCTTTTATTTGGCCAAAAATAAAAACTTTTATAGGTTTCAACAAAAATAAATAATTGTGTTTATCAGAACTCAGAAAAGTTTAAGAATATTTTCCATTAATTTCAATTATTTTGAGTTTAAAGTAGATTAACTAAAAAACTTCATAATTTCAAGTCTCATAAATAAAAAAATTCGATTCATCTAAAAATTATCCAAATATTGATCAAAGAAATCATTTTTCTCTCTCAGTTGAAATAAAAATAAAAAGAGTTAATCATTCAATTATGTCCTAATCATGTCTTGAGGGGAAATGAATGAAACATCACTTTTTCCTGAATAGTTTTTCTTTTAAATTAAATCCTAATGAGTTGAGATATATATGTTCACTGAGTTAGAAATTAACTATTCCAGTCTTGTGGTTCTTCAAAAGACAAATCAAGATTTCATTAATGATTCCGGAAGTATTCTGTATAATACTAATTCTAATAGTAATTATCGCTAAATTTTTATTCAATAACTCCACAAAAGCTAAAAGTTTTTGGTAAAAAATTGTCCAAAAATTAATTTAAGATTCATTTAATTATAGCGAAACTTGAACATGAAATGAGAAAAGCAATCATGTTTAGGATGTTCAAGAAAGGTAAATTTCAAACATGTACACGTTTGAAATGTTGAGGCCGAGTAATTGAAGTCTAGCGAAAATATGATACTTTAAAATTTAAATTTTACAGTTTGCATATGAAGTTTTCGAATTAAGTGTAAAAATATTTTACTTCTGAAGGCATGAGAAAATAGGAAATTTTCAATCAGATAATACAGATTATTGAGTATCATTGAAAATAGACAAAACTCTGTGGGCATCTATTGGACATGTTTTTACACAAATACTAATCAAACAATTTTTGAAAATGTTCAAAAAAGTAAAACTTCAAGCTTTATTTCGGTTAAATTTCTACATTCTTCACTCGAGTATTTGAAGTCTAGCAAAAATATGATGCTTTAAAATTTACAGTTTGCAAAGTTGAAGTTTTCAAATAAAGTGTAAAAATTTGATTTTACTTAAGATATGAGAAAAAATGAAATTTTCAGTCTGATAATACAGATTATTGAGTATCATTGAAAATAGAAAAAACTCTATGGGTATCTATTGGACATGTTTTTGCACAAATATTAGTCTAATAATTTTCTGAACTGAAACTTGAAAATTTTAAAATACAGAGAAGTCAAATTTTGAATTTTAAAATCTAACAAATCATTGGGTAAAAGCTATAAAATTTTATTTGAAAGTAGTTCAAAATTCGATAACTTAGTTTTGTAAACATTAAGATTCGCTCATGAAATTTCCCGTAAAATTATTCATTACTCAAAATCATTGCCTAATTGTCTCATTTCTTAAGGCAAAGTATAGAAAATAGTAACTTGAAACTCGTTTTTAAAGATGATTTTATCAGATTGACGTTTATAGTTATCACCTAACCATGCATTAAAATCTAACAATTAAGATAGAATGAAATTGAGTTTTCAAATTGCTTGAAATCAGAGATTTATCTTACTAGAAACGGGGTCAATGTTCAATATGAGACACTATTAAATTGAATTTTGATTACTGTATCGATCCTTTTAGAAAATACCTATATTTTTCAAAAATTGATTTTATGTCTTTTTATTTACAAGACCAATAATGTTTGAATGAAAAACTCAGAATATAATGGCTTGAAAACTATACTTACTAAAAATATTATGATAAAAATAATTAAGAAATAAAGTAATTCAAGCTGTCTTTCGAAAATGGAATAATTATAATGTTTAATCAATATTGGTTCAATGAAATAATTTTCTATTGATTCAGAGCTTCTTTTTCGAATACGTTTATTTATGTAACCGCTTTTAGACTATGACCCTGAACAAGATAGAGACTCAAGACCGGTGTCATTAGAACTAGTATAATCTGAACCGAAAGACAAAGACAAAATTTCCCGAAAGTGACCAGAGGCCAAGTTATCGAGGTCAAAAGTTTTGCTCTTTTATGGGAAATTTTTTAACGAACTTTGGTTTTTGCTTTAGTTAAAAGATATGATTAGTTGAAGCGGAAAATATTAAAATCTTAATTGTAATCAATCGGAAGCTTGAATCGAGATTTGTTGTGCTGATAGCTATCGGATTTATTCTATTTAACTGCTATTTGAATGTGGTATCAAATAACCAAATAGAATGTCATTAAAAGTTTATCTAGAATTAGTTCGATTAATGATCATAGATATGGTATAAGTTCAAAATTAATTACTTTAAACTAGTGGTCAGGTTATCAATAACTCTACAGTTTGTTTATTTTTAAATCTATGCTTTTTGAATACCAATCATATGTTTCAAACCCCAAACTACAGAAAATTTAAACTTCTCGTAATAAAAATCAAATATTGATAATCAAATCGGATAAGTCTTATGAGTGTCAAACTAAATGACATGATTTTTAATCTAATCAATCATTGATTTCAACTGATCGGTAAACAAGACTGTCAAATGACCAAAAATTAATTGATTGCATGCCATGAGAGCTGTGCGTAGGTTAAAAATAATCTAATCAAATAATAATTATCACTAATGAGAAGATCATTATATGGTGTATTTATGTCTAATTAGACTATTTCTGACCAATTATCTAAGAACTAACATCTTATTTAGGATATTTCTTAATTGGGATAGTTTTTGATGCCATTTTATTTTTTATGAGCCGTACTATACTTATCAATCTCTGAGTGATTAAGTTTTTTATTCACCTCAAAATAAATTAAATCTATGGATAAGATAAATAGTTTGGAAACGTTAATCGTTTTCTTCATCATGATTTACAGCATTTAATGTGCTTTTTTGAATTTTTAAAAATTATCGAAAAATGTTTAAGAAAGACTCTATTAGTTTAAGAAAATTTTTAGATTAAATATTTTTAAAGAATAAAGTTTCAAAATTCTATTCATTAAAGTATTATTTGTCAAAATTTTAGAGAAAAAATTCTCTTAAACTTGAACTTATTTATGCAAAATTCTAATTACATGTGCTTTGATTTTATGAAGAAGTTCTTCATTAGCACAAAAAATTATTTTGATATAAAAATACTTCTCAAATGTATTCATTATTTTCAAAAATCTTCGAAATCTGAAGAGAAAATTCAAAATTCTTTCTCTTTATTTAGCAAAACTCAGGTTAGCAAAGATTAAATGCATATTTATTTATAATAAGATTTATTGATATTTTTCACATAAAACAAATTGTTGAAGTTATTTATAGAACATTTTTAATATTTCTTAAAAACGATAAGATTTCCGCCTTTATATCATTCAATTAATCAGATTTAAGGAACAAAATTTATGTTAAAGTTTTCTATTTGAATAAAATTAAATTAATCATAAAAACAAAAATATGTTTCAGATCATTTTCAAAAGTTGAAACTTCATATGATATAACTAGAGAGTCTACTTTTGGTGAACACCAATTATTTTTCTTTAACTCCAAATTATGGTTTAACTAAATATGAGCACGAATTAAGTAATATATTATATTTTAAGAACTAATCAAAATTCCCAAAATCACCAATTTTCAGAAATACTACCCAATTTTCCAAAATCACCCAAATTTGCTAATTCTTACCAATTGGATCATTTTTGCCGCTTAAATTTAATATCTCTTTATTTTTTCATGTATTTTGAAGTGATTTTAGGCATATTCATGAAAATTACCGAAAAATATTTGAAAAATTTACTTAAAATTCTGAAAATTTTGTCTTTTATATCCTTTGGACCCTAATCTGAAATTGAGGGAATCAAGAATCGGCATTCTCCTCTGAAAGTTTGAAACTTGCCCACGTGTTCAACGCTGAAAACTCTAATACTTATCGCTTTCTTCATAAAATTTTTGAAAACTCATTGAAAATCACTAAAACTATTTAACAAAATCAATTTGAGGAAGTAGCGAGTTTCGAATGAACTCGAGAAAAAGTAGTAATTCTCGATAGAAACTAGAGTCTCGAATGAACCTCTACGAATCATTCTATTTTTTAAGTAATCATAATAGACAAGCCATCAGAATTTGACTGATCAAATCATCGATCACTTCATAAATAAATTATAAAAAAATTCTGTACTTTATTTATTTATTTATGAATAAAATTGACTTTTTTACTTCCTAAATTTTGTTATCAAAAAACTCAAATTAAGCTTCCCAATTACCAACCAAATATTCAATTTTTTAGCCCCAAAAATAGGCTCTCTAGATATAACTTTTGTTTTATATCCTTAAAAACTTTATATTAAATTTAACTTTTAATAAGTTTTCCTCAAAATTTCAAAACAAGTTATTTTTCCCAATCATAAGATAATTAGAAAAATAAATTAAAACATCGATTTTATAGATATATTCTCAATAAATATTTCACACACTCAATACTGACAGTCAGTATCCTTCATAGGGTCAACAAATACTAGACTTTAGTTTAAAAGCGACTTTGATTTCGTGCTCAAAAGCTATAATCTTGTTTATTATCATTTAATATTAGTTTATTTTAACTGATTGAAAAGTTTAAACTTAATTCCAATAATAATGTTGACTATGTTTTTAATTGACTCAATTATTTGTAACAAAAATAAATTTATTTTTCTTTATAATTGAAAACTTTTTATACATTTATGACACTTCTTATTATTCAATGTCCTATAATAGTAAGGGTTGGTTAGAGCTTAAGAGGTTATTGGATGTCATTTTTAGCATTATAAATGTTAAACTTGTGAACTACTTATCCTTTTCAAGTCATATATTTCTAGTATTTTTATAATTCAAATAAACCCTAAAATACATCTTCTTATTCGATGCACAACTGCTGGTTTTCAATAATCTGAAGGCGAAAAAGATTTTTCTTCCTGTTTTACTTCTTATACTTATGTTAAAAGTTTGTCACATAAAGATTGATAGAATCACTTTCTTCTCTTTCCATAAACCACTTTTTCTTTTTACAATCCATTTGCTAAACACTAAAGTATATAAAGCTTAAGTTTGAAGTTAGTTCTGCTCTGACTTTGATCTGTTTATCTATTCATTACTTAAAAACTTATTATATATCAAACAATGTTTAAGGTAAAAGTTGATAAAAAAAAGAATCCTCTTATAGATAATCTGATTTAAAATTTTGAATTTAAATTATTAGATAAATAATCAATATTGATATGGATTATAAATTTTTTAATCGATTGGTGAATATTTTCCAGTTATTTATTGTAATCACAACTTTCACTCTTATAAACGCTGCCGGATATGGAACTAGACTTGGATTAGAGCAAAGTTTAGCCAACTCTGGATTAAGTGGAGGATTAAATACCATATTAAATAGTGGCCGATTCAGTTCACTTTCAAATGGATTCTCAAATGATGGATATGTTTTAGGAAGTGGTGGAAGAAGTAGTGGAACCTCTGGCCCAATACAGGCTGCCATTGAATCGCGAAGAAATGTAGAAATAATTCCCGTTCATATACCTCAAGAGCGATATGAGCCACAAATAATTGAAATTCCAGCAAATGAATTACCAGTCGCTATAATATTCAGGTCAAAATCAAGTCCAGTTTTGGTCGAACAGAGACACACTCCAGGTATGGCTTTAATCATAATTACATTTTGACCATCATTTTTGTGCGCTTTTAATGAAGAGGCTTTTTACGAAAAGTATCAAAACTAGTCAGAAAACATTAAATTCATTTCATTTCTTATAAACCTTAACTTATTTTTTATTCTCAACATTATTAGTAATTTTTTAGTTTATAAATGCTTTTATGTTAAGGGAAGTGAAAAGTTTTTCATTTAAATGCGAATGCAATTCAAAACTAATTGGTTTCATTAGTTTATTATGTTTTTTATAAAAATGCTACACTTTAACTAATTTAAACAATTATTAGTATAATATAAAACGTGAATTAATTTTTCTTTATTAAAATCGAGAACAGGAGCGCCCGGAGAAGTACAAGAGTCACGATCTGAAGAAGAACCGCACACTCTTAGACACGAAGTCATACGACCTGTTATTCAAGAGCTGCGTGAAGTCATTCAACCCTATCGACAGGTTGTCCAACAAATACAACCAGTTATTGAAGAGATCCATCAGGTGGTCACCAAAGGAGAACAGAGACAAAACTCTGTTCCAGCCTTAGAATTATCGCCAGGAATTTCATCCATAGGGAGAGGATTAAGTGGTCAGCAATTAATAGGATCATTAGGTGGTCAACAGATTTTAGGATCATTGGGTGGTCAAAGACTTGCTGGAAATTTAAATGACCTGAAAAATGTTGAACTGATTAATAGTCAAAAAGATTTGGCGACTTTGAGTGATCAGAAAAGTGTTGAACCTATCAATGGTATTGTACTGAAAGGCGCTCTTTCGGGCCTCATTCTTGATAATGGACTGACCAAAGTAGATAATTTTGAATCAAATTTATTTTTAACAAATACATTACCGGTCAATTTGGGAATGATTGGTACTAAATATCTTGAAAAGAGGACGGCATTAAACTCAGTCTTAAGTAAAGCAACTCGAAAATCATCAGGGGTTGAGATTCCACGCGTAGATCTCGGCGGTGTTCAATATTTGTTCACTGGTTTAGCTGTTGGTTCCGATGGTTCTCTTAAACTATTAAATGATTCTTCATCAGCAAAATCCAAAGCAAAAGCAGCCTAACTATTATTACCACTCATTTTTGTTGTTCAAATTAATGTTTTTTTGTTCAAATGTTATCTAACTATTCATTTATTGGTAGAATTGTTTGTGTTCCTCATATTTGTTAAAATTAAAAATAAAGTTAAAAGACTTTTCATCCCAAAGAGTTTCAAATTGAGAAATTTGCCTTTTCTTTATTCGCAGTTCAATAATATGGAAATTGCTATAAAGATTATTTTCTGATCTAATTCTCAAAATCAATTTCCTTTTCAACTGAATAGCATTCTTAGAGTCTCACTTCGACAATGACCGGAATCGAGGGATCATTAAATCTATCGCAAATCTTATTTAAAAATGATTGAATCAACATTTTTGATAAGTTAGTTTTAAACGTATACAAAAATCGAAAAACATCGAATACTTATACAGTACTTATAGATAGTGTCAAATTGTGAATGTAATATTCGAACAAATGTCAAATATCTACAAATTAATACCAATTCCATACCTCAAGAGTCATATGAACCACAAATAATTCAAATTAGAAATAACTAAAAAAATATTTTCAAGATCAGTTCTAAATGAGTTCTTTCATAAAAGACTGTAATAATGAATGAAAGCCTAAATATTTTCAAACAAATAATAGAAATAAATACCCATTCATTTTCTCCATTTATTTATGATTTAATTAAACGAAAATTACTAACAATTTATAGCTTATTAAATAATTGACTTTTTAATTTATAATAATTAAAGTTTTTGTTTTTGTATACGCTTTTCATATAAAATGTTAAACAATTCATATGTTTTTCTAAGCCTTTATATTTTTAATTTTTAATTTTTCAGAAAAGTTTTAAACTGTAGTAAAAATCCCAAAGTATTAAGTATTGCGTTGAGTAATGTCTTAATAAAGTGAAAAAAAACATTGATTTTAAACAAAAAACAATTTATTTATATTAAAATTAATATTAATAATTGTAGAATTTATTTAAATAATAGTAATAACAATAATATAACTAAAAGTCAGTGCATTTGTGTTTTACTAAACTTTAATTTTTGAAAAACTTTAAAATATTTCTCTTATTTTTAATCTCTATTTGATATTAAACTAAAGTTAATTATCAATTGTTTTCACCAAATTTTTGGTGAATTTGCAGTCATTTTGACTCAAAATTTAATATTTTAAATATTAAGTGAAAATTGATACCAATTATCATAAATTTATTGATTTTATTAGAAATGTTTAGAATTTTGGGAAAGATTTTTAGAAAGTTGTCAATATATAAACCAAAAGAAGAATCAAATATTGATGTCTTGACTGCAGTCGTCACTGACTCGTCACTGACGACTGCATGTGTTCGACAACGACTGCCAGTCGTTGTCGAACACATTATTTATAAAACTGATCACAGAATTAGTGAAACAACTAATGAGTCATCAAATGATTCTTTAAATAAAAATAAGGTTTCAATTACTTTTTATTATTATGAATACATTTTATCGTTACTTATGTATTGTATAGTATTTAGTATTCAATATTGATATGTATTTATGTATTCATAAATATTTAGTTCAGTGAAGACTCAAATTCTGTTTGGATTCTAATGAAGAACAGAATAATTCTAATAAAACTGTAACTGATAGAGAGAATGGTCAAGAAGAAGAAGAAGGATCTAATGATGTGAATGAATCCGGTATTTTAGACATTATTAACACCTTTTTATATTATATTTGAACACTTTTTATAAACTATATTAATATCCGTTTCTTTTCTTTCAATGCTTTCAAAAAGGTTTTAATTGTTTACTAAAAAGCAAATAATTTAGAAATAAAATAGTTTTTTAAAATTGAAATCAATATTAATTAGATTTTTGATTATTGAGTGAGTTTTAACATAAATAATAATATGATTTGGTATTATAATTATAAAAAATAGACAACATATTAGTAATTCTTTATTTAATTTTTTAGATAAAATGTCATCAAAAACAAGAAATGGTTATAATTATGACTCTTTTGATAGATTTGGAGACGATTTGAGTGAACTGTTATTATCTTATTTACCATTTAATGAAAAACTCAATTTTGAATGTGTTTCAAAACAGTGGAAAAGTTTAATATTTAATAAACAGAAAAAACTAATAATAAATGATTGGACATTAGGTTTGAAATCATCGAAAAGATCTTCAAATGTAATCAAATATAAAATTCTACTCAAAAAATTTAATTCAATTAAAGAATCAATCGATTAAAAAATGAATTATTGGATATTATTATTAATAATTGTAATTATTTGGAGAAATTGAATGTCAAATATATTATTAAGTCTGGAATAGATTTGAGTCAATTTGTAGAAAAATTTGGTCAAAGATTGAAATCAATTCTTTTTATTGATATAAATGATATTAATATTATTCCCTATTATTTATTGCCTAATTTGGAAAAAGTATTAATTCGTCAAAATCTCAATCCATTTATCACTCAATTATTCCCAAAATTAAAGGAAATCTCTCTTTCGAGTAGTTTTAATGATTTCAAACCATTTACTGATAAATACTTTAAACAAATTGAGAAAATATGACTCAATAGTCGCGAATCGAATAAAGGCATTAATAATACTTTGACTCAAATCTCGCGTTATGTAAATCTTGTGTCACTGAATATTAATTTTTTATCTATCGTTGGATTTTAATGGTTTGGCAATCGATAAAGAGTTGAAAAGTATTGCCAATAATTGTAAACAATTAAAAAACTTGAATATTTCTGTTACACATTTTAATAATATAATTGAAGGCAATATTTTTGAAATAATTGGTTTATTTCGTAGTCTAGAAAGACTTAGTCTTATATTCAATGATTCGTCAATTATGGAAATATCAGTTCACTTAATAATTGTTTTGAATTTAAAGTATTTGAAGTTTGATTCAAAAGCTTTAACTGATCAACACTTGAATCATATTCACTTATATTTACCAAATTTGGTTTATTTTATTTCACTCGAAAATATGAAAATAAGTGACAATACTTTAAATGATTTGTCAAAACTTCAAAATCTATCAAAACTTGTATTGAACGCAACAGACAATCAAATCACTGATTTAGGAATTTGTGATTTATTAAGATTTAGTCCTAATGTGAAGACATTTCATTTGAAAAGAAGAAAGTATTTGACTAAAAAAGTAATCGATTGTCTCATTGATCGTGCGATAAAATACCCAAAAATTGTATATGATTTTAAGTTCAGTGCAAACAATGTTTTGAATATATTGAAAAAACACAAAAGTTTACCTAAAAATCTAATCGTATGAGAATTTATCAAAAGATTTCACATTGAATAAAAATTTATAACTAATAAATCAATACTTCTATTAAACCTTTCACTAAATTTATAGTTAAAGTCAATTAAACTAATAATTTGTTTTTAAAATTCAATAATTTTTCTAATTTAGTGTTTTAAGTTATGATTAAAAAGATAATAATTATATATTATTTTGTATTTAATATTGTTGCTGCCGGGCTTATTCGGTAGCACTCCGTACAGCTCTCCTTCACTGTTAGTCAAGATTTCTAGTAATTGCGCGAACTCTTCGCTTGCAATTCACGCACAGTCAGGTTTTTTAATAAAAGTGATTTTATTAAATAAAGATAAAGTTAAAGTTAAAATATAAAGTTATAATAATAATCAAATGCGATCATTTATAATAAGTGTTTAAAAAGTGTATATAAACTGAAGAGCCCCGAATTGAGCTCAAACATGACCTTATATAATGGCCATCCCTAAGACTTGGCTATCGTTTCAGCCAATCTCAGGCAACTCGAGTTCTGAGTGATTGGTCTTCAGTTCCGACTGATGGCCACCC